>CANXYC010221318.1:0-25906 GCA_948193065.1 Aleurites moluccanus | reverse complement strand
AAACACCAAATGCATTACATTTAATCATTTAAACCTAACAAATGCCAAAGCATTAAGGCATTTCATAAACTTCCAAGTTTCAGCCAAAGCACCATTCCATTCAAATGCATTCATTTCAAACATTTAGCCATCCATGCATGTTAATTACATCAAATATACATCATTTACACCTTTTAAGCCATTTAAACATCAAAAATCAACATCAAACCCTAAGCACTTCATTTCGGCCATTTCATTTTCCTAACCAAATGAGTTTGTTTCCTTCATTTAACCACAAATTCATATCATACACATCATTTAAACATCATTTGAAAGAAATAAATCATCAAAACATCAATTTGATTCCAAGTTCTTCCTATTAGGGTTTCAATTCATCTTTTTGCATTCTAACCATACAAAATAGGTTTTGATCACTAATAAACATCAAGGAATATCATATGAACATTATGGAATCAAAAGAACTTCAAAACTAACAACTTACCAAAAAATCTTCAAAATCTTCTTTGAATTAATTTGTTGCCTAAATGAGTTTTTCTTTAAAATCTAAGGTTAGATTTGTGTTTAGGCTAATGGAATTGATATGTTTCCATCCAAAAATGGAAGAAAACCATAAAATTTGGTGTTGGTAAGGTGTGGCCGAAACTTTAAGGCATGAACAATGAAAATTTCTGCAAGTTTAAAGCTTTAAAAGGATGGCAATGGTGAAGTGGTGGGAAAAATCCACCAAAATATCTATTTTATGATTCCATACATCAATCTTATGATTAAAATGGTGAAACCTAGCCATCCATCCATCCATCTTTCATACTTTTATGCCATTGGTCAATCAAAGTCAATATTGATGGTTTAAGGATACATTTGTCACACCAAATCCCAAACCAAAGCCAATAATCCAATGCATTGTGCTTAATATAGCAAATTTGCAACCTATTGATCTAACCGTCCATTTCTTCATCATTTGATCCAATGGCTAGATTTAATCAAGCCTAAATTAATGTCATAAGGTTGAATACATAATATAATTCCATATCTCAAAGGAAAATACCATAATGCCCTTAGTTCAACCGAAGCACCTCAATTGAGGAGCTTACCCGGTATAATTTTCAATCGGGTTTATTTCTCCATCAAATCTTTAAATAAACTAAATAACACCATTTACATTCCCTTAAATTTTTTTCTACCTTTAGATATGGTGATAATTCCATAAAAACTCGAAGGGTGCGAAATGACTATTTTGCCCCCAATTCACAAAACTTCAAGTTTCTCCCAATTTCTTCCTAACAGCCTTTGATGTACTTTTACATGTGTAAAACTGTCTAAAACATGCATATTCATACAATTTAAGCAATAACATACATCATACATAACATATAAATAAACAAAAGACCTCTTAGGTTTGCCCCTTTGAAACTTAGATTCTAAGCCTTTAAGCTGGGGTGTTACATTCTACCCCCCTACAATTAAATTCGTCCCCGAATTTAATTAAGGCATAAGGTAAAATAATAACCTGAATTAACAAATAAGGAGGGGTATCTCTATCTCATCTCAGCTTCACTCTCCCAAGTACACTCCTTTACTGTCCTATTTCTCCATAAGACTTTGACCATAGGAATGCTCTTGTTGCGAAGCTGTCGGATTTGTTGATCAACTATATCAACTGGAACTTCTTCGTAAGCTAACTCATCATTTACCTCTACATCTTGTAGCTGAAGAACATGGGATGGATTTGATATATACTTCCTCAACATAGAAATATGGAAGACTGGATGCACATGTCCCATGTTTGGAGGTAGTGCCAATCTGTAGGATACATTTCCTACTCTATCTAAAACCTCGAAAGGACCTATATATCTAGTTGATAACTTCCCTTTCTTTCCAAATCTCATAACTCCCTTCATTGGAGAGATCTTAAGGAAAACATGATCACCTGCACTAAACTGTATGTCCTTTCTCTTCGGATCAGCATAACTCTTCTACCTACTGAAGGCAGTCCTAATCCTCTCCTTAATCAAGGCCACATTTTCCATTCTCTCTCTAATCAAATCAGGGCCCTCTAGCTGTTTCTCCCCAGGTTCAACCCAACATATTGGAGATCTGCATTTTCTTCCATACAATGCTTCATATGGTGCCATGTTAGTAGTAGAGTGGTAGCTGTTATTGTATGCAAACTCTGTCAGTAGCAGATAATGGTCCCAGCTACCCTTGTAGTCCATCACACAGAGCCTTAACATATCCTCTAAGGTCTGTATAGTCCTCTCTGTCTTACCATCTGTCTATGGGTGAAATGCAGCGTTGAACTGTAGCTTAGTACCCAAAGACTCTTGAAATTTCTGCCAGAATCTGGAAGTAAACTGAGTACCCCTGTCAGAAATAATCACTAGCGGTACCTCATGCAGTTTGACAATCTTGTTAATGTAAAGCTGAGCATACTGCATTGCTGTGTAAGTAGTCTTCACTTCTAGAAAATGAGCTGACTTGGTTAATCTGTCCACTATTACCCATATGGAATCATAGCCCCTCTGTGTCCTTGGTAATCTAACTACAAAGTCCATAGTGACTTGTTCCCATTTTCACTCAGGTAGTTGAATCTCCTGTAATAAGCCAGATGGCTTCTGATGTTCCACTTTAACCTGCTGACAGGCTAAACAGGTAGACACAAATCTAGCTATGTCACCTTCCATGTTGGGCCACCAATAATGCTGTTTCAAATCATGATACATCTTTGTGACACCCGGATGAATAGTGTATGGAGCATAATGAATCTCCTGCATGATCTACTTTCTCAAACCATCACAGTCAGGTACACATAATCTATCATTGCATCTCAATACATTAGCCCTAACTGTAAATTCAGGGGCCTTACCTTCACTGACTAACTCTATGATCCTCACCAATTGTGCATCTCTACCCTGAGAATTCTTTATTTCATCTAACAATAAGGGTTTAACCTGAAACTGTGCTATCAACACCTGTTCCTGTCCTTATAGCTCAAAATTCAAAGTCAACCCCATTGCTATCAGTTCCTTGAATTCCTGTACCAATGGTTTCTCTATAATTGCCACATATGATAAACTGCCCATGGATTTCCTGCTAAGTGCATCTGCTACCACATTAGCCTTCCTTGGGTGATATAGAATGTGACAATCATAATCTTTAAGCAATTCAACCCATCGCCTCTGTCTCAGATTTAGTTCTTTCTGCTGCAGTAGGTACTGAAGACTCTTGTGATCTATATAAATTTCACATTTAACTCTTTTCCAGATTTTCAAAGCAAAAATCACTGTTGCCATCCCTAGGTCATGGGTAAGATAATTTGCTTCATGTTTCTTCAACTGTCTAGAAGTATAAGCAATTACCTTTCTATCCTGCATCAATACATAACCCAGGCCAATTCTTGATGCATCACAATAAATAGCAAAGGTACCATTCTCAGTAGGCAATATCAGCACTGGAGCAGTAGTAAAAAATGTCTTGATAATCTGAAAGCTTCTCTCACATTGTTCACTCCAATGGAACTTCTCTTGCTTTCTAGTCAATCTGGTCAGTGGAGCAACTATCTTGGAGAAGTCTTTCACAAATCTCCTGTAATACCCAGCTAATCCCACAAAGTTTCTCACCTCAGTTACTATAGTAGGTCAAGGCCAATTTGATACTGCTTCCACCTTATGGGGATCAACTTTGATGCCATCTTTACTAATCTCACGACCCAGAAATGCTACCTCTGTTAACCAGAGATCACATTTTAAAAATTTAGCATATAACTGGTGCTCTCTCAGGATCTGTAATGTGATCCTAAGATGCTCTTCATGTTCCTATTTACTTCTAGAATAGATAAGAATATCATCAATAAAGAAAATGATAAACTTATCTAAATAGGTCTTGAACACTCTGTTCATTAGGTCCATGAAAGCTGCTGGTGCATTAGTCAAACCAAAAGGTAACACCAGGAACTCATAGTGCCCATATCTAATTCTGAAGGCAGTCTTTGCAACATGTTCCTTCTTGATCTTCATTTGATGGTACCCTGATCTCAAGTCAATCTTAGAAAAATAGCAGGCTCCCTGTAGCTGATCAAACAGGTTATAAATCCGTGGTAACGGATACTTATTATTCACTGTCAATTTGTTCAGTTGCCTATAATCAATGCACATTCTCAATGACCCATCCTTCTTCTTTACAAACAACACTAGAGTGCCATGAGGAGAATTGTTCGGTCTAATGAATCCTCTATCCAATATCTCCTATAACTGCACCTTCAATTCTTTCAATTCTGTTGGTGCCATTCTGTATAGAGGAATAGATATAGGATCGGTGCCTGAGTACACATCAATCTCAGACTCTATCTCCCTATCTGGGGGCAATCCTGGTAACTCTTCAGGAAACACATTAGGAAAATCTTGAACTACAAGTATCCGATCAAGCTCTACAGAAGGCTTCTGCACATCTATCACATGAGCCAAATAAGTTGAACAACCTTTCCTAATCATCCTCCTAGCCTGGATAGTAGAAACTAGGTTAACTCTGAATTCTCGTCTATCACCCAGAAACTCAAACTCTGGATGTCCCTTAAGATGAAATCTAACCTTCTTCTCATAACAATAAATAACTGCACGATGTGTCGTGAGCCTATCCATACCCAAAATAACATCTATCTCTAACACAGGCAATTCTATCAAATCAGTATGCAAGATGTTGTCATCAATTTCAATCACATAATCAGGATAGTAGTAGTCCACATCAATACTTTCACCCATCGGTGTAACTATCACTAAGGGCATATGCAACAATTTTCTCTCCTTATTCAATTTAGGTGCAAACTGAGGTGACACAAAGGAATACGTAGCACCTGAATCAAATAAGGCATCAACAATCTCATTCTGAATCAGAATAGTACCTGTAACCACATTGTCTGATCTCTGTGCCTCCTGTGTGTTAACTACAAATACTCTCCCCTGACCTCTGCCCGCTGGGGCCTAACTACTGCTAGGAACCTGTCCTCCTCTGCCTCTGCCTTTACTGGAAGCCTTTCTGACTACATTCTGACTCAAATGCATTGTAGGCTAAGAAACTGAAGTAGATGGCTGCTGCTCACCCCTCATAAGATATCTGCTAACATAGTGATCATGTTGCCCACATCTCAGGCGGGCACCAGACTGTCGCCAGCACTCCTCTCCATGTCTCCGTTCAAAGAAACCACAAATAGGTACACCAGGCATCTGTGCAGCTGGCCTAGAGGGACCCTGAGAATATGCAGGTGCTAATTGTACCACTAATGGTCCTCTACTCTGAACCCTCATCCTCTGACTACCCGATGAAGGTCACTGATCAAATTGAGGCATTGGCTCTACCTGTCTAGGCTGGGAGCTGCTCTCCCCCTCCTACTCTGAGCTCCTAGTCCTCCTTTCCTTTTTCTGATCTCTCTTAACCCTCTCTGCCTTATACTTTTCTTCCATCTGAGTAGCTTTGTCGATAACTGTAGTGAAAGATGCAAACTCTATAGCCAATAAAGTATTATGAAGCGAAGCATGTAAAAATAGGAAACATACTTAATATATCACAGAAACACAGAATACTAACACATATCAGACGAATACAACAAAAGACCACAAGAATTCCTATGCTCTATAGTTTACTTAATTCTACCCATTATGTACTTAGTCACTATTCCTCTGTAATTCAGGTACTATTCATTTGTAACCTAGAACTCCAATGTCTGTAACCTAATGCTCTGATACCACCTCTGTCACGACCCATTTTTGGATCGTGATGGTCCTAGGATGTAAGAGATACCAATGACGATTGGCACCCGTAAAACCCAGTATCACATGCAATTCCTATAACCATCAATTAATTAATCAATTTACTTAGTTACTATACATTTTGCAATTCTGTAAACTGTTTGTAGTTTAATGCTGTTGGCTGTATCATCCATCATCATATAACATATCAATACTCAAATATCATATAATATCATATACACATGTTCATATCCTAACTATCTCATACATACCCCATGGAGCAGCTAGATTATGAATATCAAAATACAGTATTCAAAATAATTACATTGATAACAAAAGATTGCAGGAATCCACAGAGAGTCTAAAATAGGGATTCTGCTATCCACTCAACACCTGAAATGGATAAACAAAGAAAGGGTGAGTATATAAGATACTCAGTGAATCTAATATGCATCTCCAATGCATATAGTTTGGATAAATAATAGTTGGTAACAGATGAAACAATGATGTCAATATCATCAGATTACAGAATCAATAACAGGTGATGACATAATGGTCAATAGTCATATCAAAAGTATGGTGTAATATGGAAAGACAGATAAAAGGTCCAGAACAGTGGGGACTATATGTAAACATACAATCATCTCATATCAGTATCAGTAAGCATAAGACTGATCAAGTCTTATGGCTAGGAATAGAACCCTTCCCAGCTAGGGCATCAGTAATCAATGTGCACATTGCCGACAATATGTACCTACTATCCTGTCAGAGCGACAACTCTATCAAGCCATATTAGGGTCAATAAAAGAGTGAAACATGTCATTAGATACTATTATATAACAATGATATCACCAATATCAATAATATCAATATCAATCATTTCAAGTGACAATTTGATCAAAGGAATATCAATAAGCAATAGGTAAGCAATAGTAATTGATTTATTAAACAACAAAGGTATGAAGCAAAGATAGGTATACATTAGCAAAAAGTAGGCATAATTGGTATGTCAATGTCACTGGCGACAATGGCATTCAAATTGGTAGGCCTATGGAAGAAGGAATGCTAGGTCAATGGCAAAACAACTAGGCATTTCATCAAACACATGGTGGGCATAATAGGGCAAGCCATTAGGTTAGGTTTTGATGCAAAGTTGACATTGCCCATTCAATCAATAACAAAGACACAATCAAGGTATCACAATAGGCAACAATTATACAACATTTTAATGATCAAATTGCCATGTGAAACAAGAAGAAAACACAGCAAAATTTCAAAGGGATAAATAGTAACTAGGTTTAGGCCAAAATCAAGCTTCCATATATGGTTTCCAATTTCAATTCCAATGCATTAGGCATGTTGAAGGATGCATATAAGACTCACCTAACACTTCAAATTGCTTAGGAAAATTGATTTCCCACCAAATGCTTCAAAGGAGGCAATAAGCACAACTTGTGAAATCTTGATTTTCTACACCAAACCAACAACAAAATAATCATCCATTAGCCTCCAATTAATATATTCTAAGCTTAAACAAATAAACAAACACTAAATCATCAAGCCAAATCATACAACTTCCATTATAGTTTCGAAATGAGGGAAAATGGTTCAAACGCATCAATTGATGTAATCGACCACCATACCTATCTAATTCAACCTCTAAATCATATAAATAAACAATAAAATCAAACAAACTAACTAGTTATCTCAAATGGATGATATAGCTGAAATTTCCCTTCAAAGCTTCCTTGGTTTCCTTTGTGATTTCAAGGAAGTAATGATATGGAAATGGAAGAACCAAGCTAAATTTCAAGTTTTCTTAAGAGATTTTGGTTGGAAAATGAAGAAGAAATGGAGGAAGAGATGGAAGATGATTCGGCCACCCTTAGGAAGAAGAAGAAGATAGCTAAAATTTTTCCTAAGGCATTTTTAAATATTAAGCAAAAATAATAAATTACATTTTGGTCCTTAAACTTTCAAGTATTCATACTTTAACCCCAACTTCTTCTGTAATTTATTCTGACAATTCTGTTAAGAATTAGATTTCAAAGTAGAGAATCAAAAGACTTATTTTTATTTATACTTGTTTAAAAAAATAGTTTCAGAGCCATTCTGAAACCCAGACAGACTAATTTCTACTATTCCCCTCGAAGTTCTATTTATTTATGATTTTGCCATTGGTTACTTTTTCAATGTTCCTAAACATTTTTCTCCTCTTTCATTTTACCATAATTATAAATGCATTTATGTGATCCTTTACCTCCTATTCTAAATCAAAAATTCAACTGTTATTCGGACTGCTATTTTCTAGGCAGTGTTTCTGACACCGATGATTTCCGGAAAAGTATTTCATTTGCTTTTTAACTGTGTATCTAAAATTATTTCTTATCATTTCAATTCTTTTAAACCATATATTGAGAATTAAATCATGCATATAAGATATGATTTCCTAGGGTGTTACATTATAGAATCAATAACAGGTTATGACAGAATGGTCAATAGTTATATCAAAAGAATGGTATAATATGGTAAGACAGATAAAGGGCCAGAACAGTATGGACTATATGTAAACATACTGTCAAACTCATATCAATAAACATAAGACTGATCAGGTCTTATGGCCAGGACCAATAACCCTTCCCAGCTAGGGCATCAGTAAACAATGTGCACATTGCCGACAATATGTACCCACTATCCTATTGGAGTGGCAGCTCTGTCAAGCCATATTAGGGTCAATACAAGAGTGAAATATATCATTAGATACCATTATGCAACAATGATATCACCAATAGCAATTTTCTCAATATCAGTCATTTTAAGTTGCAATTGGATCAAAGGAATAACAATAATCAATAATTATGCAATGACAATTGGTTTGGTAAATAACAAAGGTATGGAACAAATATTGGTTATACATAGGTAATCGGTAGGCACAATTGGCATGCCAACATCGCTGGCAACAATGGCATTCAAATTGGTAGGCCTATGGATGAAGGAATGATAGGACAATGGCAAAACAACTAGGCATTTCATCAAACACATAGTGGGCATAATAGGACAAGCCATTAAGTTAGGTTTTGGTGCAAAGTTGGCATTGCCCATTCAATTAACAATAAAACCACAATCAAGGTATGATAATAGATAACAATTATACAATAATAAACAACATTTAAAGGATCAAATGAACATGTGAAACAAGGAGAAAACAAAGTAAAATTTCAAATGGTGAATAGTAAATGGTGGTTCGGCCAAACATGGAGTTTTATATATGGTTTCCAATTTTAATTTCAATGAATTAGACATGTTAAATGATGCATATAAGACTCACCTAATACTATAAATTGCTTAGGAAAATTAATTTCCCACCAATAGCTTCAAAGGAGGCAATATTCACAATTATGTATAACTTGATTTTCTACAACAAAACAACTACAAATTAATCATCCATTAGCCTCCAATTAACATATTCTAAGCTTAAACAACATAAACTAACACTAAATCATAAAGCCAAATCATACAACTTCCATTACGGTTTGGAAATGAGGGGAAATTGTTCAAATGCATCAATTGATACAATCAACCACCATACCCATCTAATTCAACCTCTAAATCATCTAAAACAACCATAAAACTAAACAAATCAACTTGTTACCTCTTTAGGAAGATCCACCCAAAATGACCATGAAGGAATTCCTTGATTTCCTTTGTGATTTTAAGGAAGAAATGGATGGAGGATGAAAGAACTATGCTAATTCTTAAGTTTTCTTTGATTTTTCTTAAGGAATTTGGTTGAAAAAATGGTGGAGAATTGAAAGAAAGTGGTTTGGCCACTTTGGTGAAGAAGAAGAAGATAGCTAAAATTTTCCAACCACTTTGGTGAAGAAGAAGAAGATAGCTAAAATTTTCCTAAGGCATACTTAAATATTAAGTAAAAATAGCTAATTACATTTTGGTCCTTAAACATTCAATTATTCATACTTTGACCCCAAATTATTCTGTAATTTATTCTGATAATTCTGTTGAGAATTGGATTTCACAGTGGGGATTCAAAAGGCTTATTTTTATTTATACTTATTTATAAAAATAGTTTCTGAGTTATTATGAAACTCAGACATACTAATTTCTACTATACCCTTCAAAGTTCCATTTATTTATGATTTTGCCATTGGTTACTTTTTCAGTGTTCCTAAATGTTTTTCACCTCTTTCTTTTTACCATAATTACACATGCATTTATGTGATCCTTTACCCCCTAGTCAAACTCAAAAATTTAACTATTGTCCGGACTGCTATTTTCTCGGCAGTGTTTCCGACATCGATGATTTCTGGAAAAGTTCTACATTTGCTTTCTAACTGTGTCTCTAAAATTATTCCTCATCATTTCAATACTTTTAAACCACATACTAAGAATTAAATCATACATATAAGATATGATTTCTAGGGTATTACAGATACTGCCCAGTTGCTCATGCTAAAAGTGCTCTATTCGACCATTTTAGGAGACATATTGGGGTATCCTCGTTCATAAGAACCATTAAACCTTAAGCCCGACTTCGACCCATGTAATGGCCTAGAAAATTTTCTTAGGATGATCATAATAATTTGCATTTATGATCCAAATTGTCTTGATGTATAAGCTTTATAAATGCATATGGTGACATTCTACTCTTCATAATACAAAAAGTTGAAATTTCATAAGGCTTATATAACCTGTCCTTTTGGATCAACTATGTATGTTCACTACATGAGAAAGAGCAAATATCCCTATAGACCGAATATTTTAATAAATCCCAACATCTAAGGAAGATCAAAAGACCATGTGGGAGGAATAAGGGTGGAGGCATAACCCATTGCATGTCTGTGATAATGGATGGAATGAATGAATGGAATGGATGAATGAATGAATGGATTGATTGCTTTATTGTTTTATGTGTTATTATAAACCAAGCATCATGCATCTTGCATAATCTAACACATGATCTCTTGTAGCCATATGGTAAACATCTCCAAATGTCTAGATTTGAACCTAAGTCAATGAGCTCTTTGGAAAGCAAAATAGAGGAAATAACTAAGATGGTGGTGAAATCTAAGATGGACCCTTTAAGTGAAAAAATCAAAGCTACTATTCATGAGGTGGTAGGGTTTATGCTAAATGAACTCGAAACTTCCATGAGCCAAACCACTTTTAAAGGCTTGAATGAGGTGATAAAAAAAATGAAGATACATCTTGTGCCAAGAAAAAAGATGTCATCTCAAGATATGATAAAGAAAAGCCCATCACACAACCAAAAAGGAAGTTCGCCTTACTAAATTAACCTTTGTCCACCATCTTTGAAAAACTTCAATAGAAAGACCTTCTGCAACCTTTAGACCTAAAGCCTTTACTTGATCTTTTGCCATATAACTTTAACCATAATGCAAACTGCCAATTTCATCAAGTTACAGGCTATCAAACACAAATTTAGGAGGCTTAAGCATGAAATCCAATACCTCATTAATGATGAATAATTTTTTATTCCAAACCTAGCCCAACTTTCACTCAGGTACATGACATACAAGGGTGGTCAAGAAGTTGATTTCAAAAGGTCTCAATAATGAAGAAGCATCTTGAAGTAGTTTGCCATATTAATTAGATTTTTACCTTAAGAACTTTGGTTTCCAATTAAGGACATAACTCTCTACATTATTATCCTTTGAAAGTTGGATCTAATAAGAAAAAGTTTCCCTAATATTAGCATTGAATGAAGTGGCAAAACTCTTATCATATCATTACTTATGCTTTAGCACTTGAAGTGTGATGAGAAAAGAAAAGGAACAAAAAAAAACTATTGAAAAAGCAAAATGATAATGCCTTGCTAGGATTTTTGCAAAGGGGTCCTAAATTAAGGAAAGTGAGAAAATGTCTAGCAAGAGAACCTGTGAAGGCTAACTAATAACAATTGCTAAAAATATGTTTCAAGATTACTTATGATTATTTTAAAGGGTTCTTCTTCCTTGAGCTATCCTAATTCAAGGTGTTCATTGACTAAGCAATTCGAATCAAAATAAATGGAGGTGTTATATTAGATCATGCATTAAGCATTCATACATACATGTATTCATTTATCATTTTGTTATATAGTTATCATTACACTAAAATGAAGTTATCCTTTTTCAAACCAATCTTAAGAAAGAGAGAAGAAGGTTAATTGGAACTTGAGCAATCAATAGTTAAAAGCACATTTGAGATCATCAATCAAAGGACGGTTGGTATAAGAGGAAATAATTAAAAAGATCTTGAATGTAAAAGGGGATGACAATGACATTAAGGGAGCTACTACTAATAACAAGTCTATCCAAGATAAAGAGTTTTATGATGAGCTTGACCATCAACTTAAAGGAGCCTATAAGACCAAGGGAAATATGGTAATAGAGGAACCCTTTGATTCTTCTCAAACTGATGAGTACAAAGCATTAGCTAAGCAAATTGAGAAGACGTAAATCACGCTTGAGAGAAATAAGCTTGAAAGTTCTCATGACATAGAAGAATTTCATATAAGTGCTGATGATAAACTTCTTTCAAGGTTAAAAGTGCCAAAATTGCAAAAGTTTGATGGCATTGGTGATCTAAGGGTGCACTTAAGGCAATATGCTACTATTTTGGGAATTATTAGACTATCTAAGGTCCAAATCACCAATTTTTTTCACCTTGTCTTTAAATGAAGTTGTTGCCCATTTGTATTATGATTTGGATGAAAAGGTGATGAAAGGTTAGAGAGAGTTGGCCGAGAGCTTCATTAAACAATATTCCTTTAACACGCAAATTGATGTTGCACTGCATGATTTGGAAACCACCCATTAAAAGTGCAATGAAACTTTTGTCGATTACTTAATTAGATGGAGACAAAAGGCCTCGTAAATGAAAACTAGGCTTGATGTTAAGGACCAAATCAAAATGTGTGTGAAGGGCACCCTTCATGATATTTATAAAAATTTAGGCTACATACCTCTATTCAACTTTAGGAAGTTATATGAAGTTGGAATCCTAGTGGAAGACATATTGCATGAGAATAATAAGAATACTATTTGAAATAAGGATAGCCATTCTGATCCTATAAATGATTTAGAGTCGTATGATGTCGAAGTAGTTAAGGTGAACTTTTTGGGCCAAAATAGGAAATTCTTGTGCTTGCATTAACTGTGATTTGAAATATTTAAAGAGCTAAAAGTGAAAGGGTTATTACAACCTTTGCATCCTAAACCAATGCAAAATTCCATGACTCAAAAAATTTTAATCATAAGGTTTAATGTTACTTTCATCAGTTGAAGGGTCACTATACGAATCAATGTGCTCATCTAAGGCATGCAATACAAGATCTTATTGAAGATGAAAAATTCCTAACCCTAAAGGGAATCAACTGAGCACCAATAATGTGGGATTAGATGACTAGGAAAAATGAGGAACCTAGATTTGGTTGTTGCATTCTACAAATGAACATCTCTCTTTTATGCATTGGACATCAATTTTGTGCACTTGGATGTTTTTTTCAATAATGCTACTTGTAAGTTGAATCATTTTTATGAGCTTGTTTCATATGATTTTAAGCAAATGCATTTATTTAATTTGAGAATAACTTAGTTGTATGGTTTCATACTTGAAGAGAGAGAGAGGAATAAAAGAAAAGAAACTTAGGGGCATCTATCTAGACTAGACTAAAGCCAAGTTCTTAAATGTCACCATTGATCTCTACAACCATAAGCTAGGGCAATTCCTTTCTTAACAAAATCGTTGAAAACATGGGGGAAAATTTTGAGATTAAGTATTGGCCTAGATTTAAATAGACTATGCATGATTTGGATCTAGATTGCTCCAAAAGTTGAAGTGAAAATTGTGATGGACTTTTATGAGCTTACCATAAAGGTTAGTAACAATTTTAAAGGTTTAGAATGAATTGGTGAATCTTAAAGAGTCAAAATAAGGAAGATTGTCCAAATTCTTTTGACATATCTCTCTAGAAATTAATGCCTTCAAGACTGCATTAGTCTTTCTTTCATCAAAGTCATGAAAAGTTGAAAATAGAATGTTATTCAAGGACAAGGTAAGTCCATTTTAAGAAGAAAGAAATAATTCTCACTAATAAAAAAGCCTTGAGAAGTCTACCTAGGCAAAAGTTAGGAAAGTTGAGAGAAAATATATGGTTGGAAGACCTGAAAAGGCCAATTAATAACAAATGTGAAGTCATGCAAATGTTGTTATACTCTTATAAGATGATTGAAATTACATCAAGCTAGTATAGTACTTGTCTTATGAAAAAAGATTCTATTTTTGCATATTTTAGGAAGAAACATCTTTGTATTCATTAAATAACCAAATTTAAGAGGAAAAAAAAAAGAAGAAAAAAAAAAGAAAAAGAAGAAAAAAAAGAAGGAAAGCTCACTAAGTTGAAAATCTGAAAAAGCGGTAGGCAAAAACTAGAGCAAAAGAATAGAGAGAAAACAAATTTGATTACAATCATGCAAAAGAAAGATTCCTCAAGTCATATGAGAAGTAGAATTGCAAACCCTTAAGTTAATGCTTTAAACATCTTCAAAGTTTAGATTTTTACAAAAGTTTTAGTGCGCCCCTAAATGATTTAACAATGATTGCTTGAGCTTGCTTCCTTGTAATGAAGGTGATTATTGAATCTCTAAATTTTTTAAGAAACTTGTATATTGAATTTGTTTCTTCTTCTTAACATCTCGAAGATTGTTGCTTTCACGATGTTCTTTTGGCTAGAGTAGCTCTTGTTTCCTTTCACTAAGGATCTCACTTTCTTTAAGAAGTTTGCAATTGGATAGATAAGCCAAAGGGGCAATGATATGCATACATACCTGTATACATGTTGAATTTTAGGAATCATTCTTTGTGAAGCATTTTTACATATTCACATCTTGTATGAAGATATACCATAATGAACGTTATTTTCCATTAAACGAATATGAGATTTATTCATTGTAGACGATAAGGATTAGGCATAGTCCTTGTCAATAACAATTAAGCGTATTCCTTATTGATAATGATTAGGTGAAGACCTTATTGATAATGATTAGGTGAAGATCATGGAGATAACGATGTTGATAACTATTAAGTATAATCCATATTGATAACAATTAGGCATAGACCTTGCTGATAAAGATTATATGAAGACCTTGTTGATAATGATTAGGTGAAGACCTTATTGATAAAGATTATACATAGTCCTTGTTGATAAAGAATAGACATAGTCCTTATTGATAAAGATTATACATAGTCCTTGTTGACAAAGATTAGGTGAAGACCTTGTTGATAAATATTAGACATAGTCCTTATTAATAAAGATTAAGTATAGTCCTTATTGATAAAGATTAGGTGAAGACCTTATTGATAACGATTAGGTAAAAACCTTATTGATAAAGATTAGGTAAAGAACTTATTGATAACGATTAGGCACAATCCTTGATGATAACATTTAGGCATAGCCCTTGGTGAATTTATATGGAAATCATGAATCAATATTACACTAGATTGAGGTCTAGTTATGACCAATGACAATAGATCATAGTGTCAAAGTCCATGTATGACTTTCTAAAATCTAACTCAAATTCATTTTTGTAGTCATTAGTTGTACTTTAATATGCTTTGTTTCACAAATGTGCACAATTCGGACATATGTCTCACAAACCCTACTAAAGAGTGGGCAAATTATAGATACTAAATTTTTGCACACTTGAGTTTGAGCAAAAGCCTAATGATGAGGAATTGGATATCAAAATGCTAAATGAAATTCCTAGTTAAAAGAAGATTAGTTTATAGAAAATCAATTTGATTCAACTATATTTGAAAAAAATTCCTTTTTACATGAAAATGTATCGGTGAGATTACTAAGCCTTTATAACTTATAACTAAGGATTTGGACTAGTGTTTTGTTATTTTTTCTATCTTAAAAATGTTAAAGAATCATTTGGATAAATTTAAAATAGTTTTGGGCTAGGTTCGGAGGCCTATGCACGGCAAGGCTGATGGGTCTGTGCAAGGCATAGCCTGGCCAGAGCCGCACAACTCTTTCATGGCCAACTCTAGGGCCACATGGCTTTGGCACAATCATGTCCTAGCCTGGCCTCCTCAGGCCTCGTTTCACTAGGCCCGACTTGTTTCGCCATTTCCTTATATGATTTTCAAGTTTTCTTTTTACCTTATAAACTTGTTTTGCTTATTCAATTTTTTATTTAATTCCATTTTAATATTTAACAAAATAAAAAATTTTGGGTTTAAAATTCATTTTTAGTATTTTATAAAATTGAAAGCTTAATTTAGCTAAAATGGAAGCTTGTAAGTACTTAGCTTACAAGTAAGCTTCCAAGCTAGGAAGCATTCTTGAAAACTTTTTAGAGCTTTTTAAACTAATTTAGCTAAATAGAAACATACTTTGCTTGTACACCAAGTATTTAGCCTATTTAGTTGCCTTTTCATGGTATCCTTGTGCCAATAAATATCATGGTATCCTTGTGCCTATAAATATCCCTTCACTCTTCATAGAGGAAGACTTTTTTGGAACTGATTTTTTGCTGGAATTTTGGAGAGAAAATTATTTCTTCCATCTTTTCTCCATTTCTTTCAAAATTAAGACAATAACATAAAATCATTTCATAACTTTAATCTTTTGTGAATTAAATCACACAAAGTTTTTCTTTAAAGAATCAAATCAAGTTTTCTTAAAACTTATTGCAAGAACACAAATAAGAACTATTTCTTAGTTTGTATTTCATTGAAAAAGAACATGCTTTTGTGAATCTAATCCTATTTCATATCTAAGCCATCTCTCTAAAAGCAAGGAAATCTATTAGCATTGTGATATTCACAGTTGAATCATAATCAAGAGTAAGAAGTAAGCCTGAGGGTGATTTGCCAATCTCTGGATGAGTGATACCAACTGATGACCTCAAACTGGATAGAACAGGATTGGTGGAACATTTTTGTTATCTTTAGTTGAATTATTTGATTGAAGTTTCTTTGATAATTGTTTAAAATGTAAAAACTGTGCAAGATCATATGGATGTGTAACAATCAATGTTCCAAAATCTATATGATCATTATCTTGTATATAATTGTATGTTTTTGTTTTAATCTTGTTAAAATCAGTATATGAATATGAATGATCGTAAATATTGATATAGTATGGACATATATTCAAACATGTTAAAATTAGTTTCCTATGAAAAATTGATGATTTAATTAAATTCCCTATGTAGCTTGCTTATTGTTGTTCACCAAAAGCACGAACACACAAACACTTAGAGTTTATTTGTTTTATGAATCTAAATGCATATTTCAAAGTTATTTTATCCATACAAAGTATTTGGGACCATAAAATCATTTTTCCCTAAACCAAAGGGGCCAAAAGCCATAAAAGTTAGTGCTTCCAGAAGCTAAAGCCATGATGCTTTAGCCTGGGCATCACAGGCCCATGTAGTCTCTCAAGGAACAAACAAAGGCTTTGCTTCCTGACACTCACCTCTTTTTGCTATTTTTTATGCCTTTTATGCAATTTTACTTTTTTTTTACACCCTATGAGTAATATTTAGAAAACTTTATGGATGTGTATTTAGATCATTTTTGGATATTGAAAGATGTTGTATGACCTATGCATATGAACATGCTACTATCCTAGTTGATTTTTAGGTTTTTTTTTCTTATTTTGATATCTAAGGCATGTAAACTTGTATGCTATTATAATAAATAGATAATTGCATATTGGAATCATGTTTAATTAGGTTTGTATGATTATTAGAGCATGTATATATTATTGTTTGAATGATTAATTAAGTTGCATTGCTTAGTTTATAGCTAAAACATTTTAATTTCCTTGATTAACCTTCAGGATGATATTGGCAAGTTTAAATGTCTTTCTAATTACTTTCATATGAACATTTCTATGATGATAAGCTATTTCCTATTATGTTTATTATAATAAATGGATTATTTTAATAATTAAACTTGTAATTTTGCATGATTAGTTTATGTAACAACATTGGTATGCTTAATTTTCTCTTGAATATAAGTTGTGACTAAATTATGAAAGTTAGATACTGTTTTAATTAATATCTTGAGTAATTATATGCATATGAACTTGAACATAATGATAAAGATAGATTGGTGAAAAATGCTTTATTTGTATAAAGATTACTTTATAGTTGCCAAATATATTATATTCGTATTTGCTTGTTAAAGATAACCATATAGAAATTCTCCCATGGAGAAGTGCCATTTTATGAGATTCATAAGGCTAATGAGGTCCATCATGTGCTAAGGTAAATGGCCTAAACCCTTAAGCCATTAATGAAGCCAATGGCTACAAATGTCATCTCAATGATTGAACAATCAAAGATCATTTCTCCTTCCTTTTCTTTAGTGTAGATTTTTTATCTTTATTGATGGTTGTATTCATTTCTCCTCACATTTGTTTATCAGGTTGTTAGATGCATGCTTATATAAAAATATTTACCTTTTTTGGATTGTGCACTTATTTGCTAGGTTGCTAATGAGCTCATTTATGCTTTCCATTCCATAAGGCTAGTGTGTTTTATCTTTGTGTAGTATTTATTTCCTTTTATTTATATATCTCATATAATGTTGCATAAATACACTGCTCATTCATTAAAAGTATATCTATGTTCCATTTTATTAAAACCTTTAGTTTAAATGGAAGCTAGTTGTGATGACCAAGCGGGTTAGGGTGCCTAACACCTTTCCTAATCTGTATTTGGTTTCTTTTGTTGGATCTCTAAGTAAGATTTCCTAGTGCTCTTTAAGGGATACAATCGCCACTCATTTTCTAGAAGAAGAAAATGCATTACAAGCATGGTCTCAATAACATTTAAAAAATCTAGTGGCAATTCCTTTTCTCAATTTAGTTTATCCATATCGTCTTCCCTAAGGCTTCGAGGCTAATAAAATCCAAATTCACCATAAAGGACACCACAAAGGCTAACGATTGGTTTAATAGAAGTGTTTAGGGAATGCTTTGAGGAAATGAGGAGGTCACATGGGACTAGTTCAAAGAAATGATTGTGAATGAAATCCTTCCAAAGAATGTGATAGAGGTGAAAACTATAGAGTTTGAGAGACTAGTGCAGACCATATAGAAGAGCATATCTAAGTACATTAAGAGATTCAGTCAGTTGAGTAAGTTTGCTCTGGTATTGGTACCTACAGAGGTCACTTGTATTCAACGCTTTAGGATAGGGTTAATTGCCCTATTATTCCATGTATTGGTTGCTCATGAATTTGATTCATATTTTAAGCTGATGGATAAGGCCAAAAAGATAGAAACCCGAGAGGTAGATATGAGAGCTAAGAAAAAGCAAAGGAAGAATGCCAAAGTTGGTGGTTCCTCTCGGCAAAGTAGAGATGATAGTGGGATGAAGAGTATGGGTATGTCATAACTTTCAGCCCCAAGGGTGGATTCAGAGGACAGTCTAGGAGATCTCAGCCTAAGCTCAATCTTTCTAGGCATGTTTCACAGATGAGCATGGGAGGAAGATGTGGCTAAGATGACATTTCAGATGAGATACAATCATTATGAGTTCTTGGAGCTACCACTTGGATTAACTAATGCCCCTGTTGCGTTTATGGACTTAATGAATAGGGTGGTCAAACCATTCTTGTACAAGCTTATTATTTTTCATTAATGACATCCTTGTGTATTCCAAGAGTAAAGAGGAGCATGAGGAATATCTTTAAATGGTGTTGCAGATCTTGAGAGAGCACCAATTGTTTGCCAAGCTCTCTAAATGTGAACGTTGGCTTGAGAGTGTATGCTTTTTAAGACATATAGTGAGAAAAAAGAACTTAAAGTCGAACCAAGAAAGGTAGATGCAATCTTTAATTGGCCTAGTGTCACGACCCAACTTGGGAGCCACGACGGTCCTAAGGTATGGGTAAGGCTTATGCTACTAGTACAACGAAAAACGCAATTAACTATACTATATGGCATGCAATTCAACAACAAGCTCAATAAGGCTTGGCAATTCTCATAAAATTTAGGCAGCATCTCCTCTATATAAAGAGTATGCCCAACTGAAAAATATGTGAATAAGCTCTTCTACTATATACTTCACCATCTATCTCAATTCAATGATCCCTCTGGATCTCTAATATCAACTCAAAATAAACATCTGTATATCAGATCACATTCATTCATCTCAATATATATGAATATATCTCATAATATAACTTATAGATATAAAGATGAAACACACATATATATACATGCCAAACCTTAATTTATAGTACCATGGAACCTCTATACTGTATAAATATTTACATATATCTTTGGAATTGGAATTTACATGTCACAAGTAACAAAATTTCCACGGCGAGCATTTAAACCACTTCTATGCATAAAATTAACTCATATAACATGTACAACTATCAATTTCATGCATAAATACATAATATCAACAAGTTCAAAAGAAAGGAAAAATTTCCTCCTAAGTTCCCCTTAAAGGTTCAAAAGAGGTTTAGGAGGTGTTACATTAAATGACTTGTAATAATATTATGATTGGTTATGTAAATAGTAGATAACGGTATGTTATGTATGTAAATATATGATAAATATGAGACTACATAATTGGTTTTGGAATGGATTGATATAATATGGATATGATATATTGTGATATTACAGATAAAAATAAATAGATTGACAGAGATTCTACGGGTGTTGGTAAGTAGACAGTTCACATATCCTTGGATCGTCATGTTCCAAATTTGGGACATGACAAAATCAATCGAACTTAATAGAATTCATCACACTTGAAAATTTTAAAGAGTAGCAACACTTCAAATAAGAGAGAAAATAAAAGAGAGCAAACTCTTCAAAACAAAAAAATTCTTCTCCCCTAAAAACCTCAAAACTCCCAAAAAAACATGTGTTTCATTCTATTTTATAAAGAATAAAAAGTCATAATCAAAAGATATAAGTCTTATCTTTTGAAAAGACGCAATTCTGTAAAAAAATATGTCTTTTACCATAAGATATAACTCTATAAAATAATATGTCTTTTACCAAAGGACATGACTATATAAAATATGTCTTTTACTAAAAGACATGACTCTATAAAATACGTTTTTTACTAAAAGACATAACTTTATAAAATAATATGTCTTTTACCAAAAGACATAACTATTAAAACAATAATTTATTTATTATTTTTTATTAATTCATTAAAAATTTCTAACAATCCCCCACATTAATGGATTAACAAAATTAAATAAATAAATAAAAATAAAAAATAAAAAATAAAATAAAAATTGACTCAAGAAATTCTAAGTGTAACTGTGGAAGTACAATGCATCAAGATAAATAGCTTTTGCTTTGAATCTTCTTTAGTCAAAATCTATCGAACTCACTTAACTAGTCGATTGTCACACCCCAAAATCAAAAGAGTGACGGTCTTAGGGGAAGAGTAGGCTTAAGGCCACCATAAACCCGTAGAACCCAAACCTAGATCAACAATCATCAATAATATTCTATAACCATGTAATATACTTCAATTGATAGATAATCCATCAATACAATATCACTTGTTCCTTATCGATCAAAAGATAAAATACAATCATCAATAAGGAACAAGGATTTCCAATAAGCTCAAATATATCTCAATTTTAATATAATTCAAACTACAGAGCCACTACTATTATTAGTATTCCAAAATAATACAAAATATCATATAATTATCAAGTCAATACATTAGCTTCTTGGAGAGAGAAAAACAATCAAAAAGCTCTGTCTATCCTATCAACTGGTTCTCTAGTACTTGAAATCCACAATAGAAAAAAAAAAAAGAATGAGTCGAAAACTCAATAAATTATGAAGATACAATAATACTTAGGGTTTTACATTGATTGATCAAAGAATAAATCGAATTCAATATATATATATATATATATAACAATTGTAAAAATAATTTATGAACAATAAGAATACATTTAATGATATATATTTATGTGCCTATAAAGAAATGGCACCCATCAATGTGACGATAGAACAACCATCATATTCATACCATTCATCCACCGAGATACTACGATCTCATACTATACGTATGCTTGATTAGAACATACGTCCCAGGGTTGATAGACCTCCCTTAGGTAAAGCCACTGATACAATTTGACCTTATCAGCTAGGTCACTGGTGTACACAGTCCAATGATTTCTCTCTCATTGGAAGGGCGTTCTAAATCGTCAATAGCCATGCAATCAATACAAAGAACAATGGATGGGTCTAGAGACCTTACATTATCAATATCATTAACAATATTCAATTAGTTTTCAATAATTGCATATGACCTAAATGGTCTTTCAAAGGTAATACATTTCATTGATGGCTTAAAGCTTAATGATATTACAATATCAAAAATAATAATATTAAATATGAAATTTAGTCCAAGAACAATGACTAAACTTCATTTAAGAACAATATTAATAAGTGTGGATTTCATAACAAAGAACAAATTATCTCATAACAAAGAACAAATTATCTCATAACTTACCTCAAATCTAAAGCAAATAGCTCATCTATCTCCACAATCAACAATCTTTAGGTCATTGGGTTCATTAAGCCTAAAACAACAAATTTTCAAAAATGAGTGAATTAGGGTTTCTTTCCCTAAAGTCATTATATAAAGAATTTCTATTATTTTAAACTCCTTAAAGTTCAAATAAATAAATTCTAACTCCATTTAAATCATTAATTGAAGATGAATGGAGGTTATAGAGAAAATTTACTATTCATAGGCACTATTTACTTACAAGATTAATTCTCATAGCTTCCATTCCAACCTTTAATAATATATTAAAAATACCTATACTTACTATCCATAAGTCATAAATAATTTATCTAACAACCTTAAACCTTAATTCATAATAAAATATGAGTTTTAAAGAATTTATCTTAATTCTTATAAAAAGAAAAATCTTGAAGAATGAGACTTGAAAAAAAGATTTTGATACTCCTTAAAGTGTTTATTTATGGTATTAATGCATTAATTTAGAGTATTAATTCTATAGAAATCAATTGGAATGATTTGGAGGTTGGTAGGTTAAGAAATAGAGAAGAAAATATTAAAACTCAGTTCACGGGTTTGAAAGAAATTGACTTTTGTGATTTTTAATTTATAGGGGGCTTGGTTACTATTCACTGCTGGAAAAATTAGTTCGAGACCAAATTCAAAACAGTTGAGACCTAATCCAAAAGAGTCAAGACTTAAATAAAAACAATTGAAACCTAAACTAAAACAGGAGCAGATATCTCGAGACCTAATCCAAAGGAATCGAGACCTATACGAAAAGAATTAAGACCTAACAATCGGGACCTATTCCAAAATAGGAGTAGATATCTCTAGACCTAATACTAAGGAATCGAGACTTATACCAAAGGAATTGAGATCTATTCCAAAGGAAACAATACCTAATCTAGCACTTACTAAACTACTTCGATTTTTGAGTTACACATTTTCAAATTAACCTTCCATTCCTCACTGCTATTAAGTTAACATCCAATCTCGATTCTAAGCTTTTAAAATGTTCAAAACATCAATTATACAGGTCAACAGTACTACACTTCCACTCTAAGTTAAAGGTTTTAATAAAAGGGAACTTGGATAAACTTTTAATAAATGAACAACTTATGTGTGACAATTAATAATTCATAAGGAAAAATAAATCCCTATCATAGTACATGATCAACTATACCAGAAATTATGCCAAGTATAATTCTTAGGAAAGATTGGATAAGTCACAAGAGGTCTTACGTAAAACCCAATCTTCTTAGATAAAATTATATATCGTATAATTAATTGCACAGTCTCTCCTGACCATCCCTAATAAGCCATTTAATATGAAAACATTTATATAACAAATTCAATATTCACCCAACAAAACACATTAGTCCTAAAGAAAGAAAATGAGAAATGGATCCTCTAAACAACCTAGCAAGTATAAATACATAATCCAATAAGGTAAAATATTACGTGAAAGCATGCATCTAATACCTTAAAAAAAAGGGATGGAGAAATGAATAAAACTTTAGGTTATTAAATTATTAATATGGCCTGGAAACCATTAACTTTTTTTAGGCTTAAATGCATATAAGTCTATTTTCTTTAACAAATACTTTGGTCTTATTGACCTTATATCATTCATTCCTTCTTGGGGATCCTATATGGTTTGTTTATACAAACAAGCCCAAACATAACAAGTTGAAACACAAACATATTGCAAGTAACAAATAAATTCGAATAAATCATGCCTTCTTCAATTAGCTTGCTTAAATTCATATTTGCATATTTATGGACTAATAAAACATACCAAAACTATTAATGTACACAATCCTCATACAATCAAATTAGAATAAGTTATTTGATATATTTAATTAACATGGCATTGACTAGATGTCCTAAATATGCACATGTTAACTTATAAGGCAAACAACAGGCAAACAACAAGCAAACTTTCATATAACAATCATGATTTCTTCTATTCATTCTAATTATTATACTCAAATTTTATATACATGTTATTTACTCTAAATATTTATTAAAAATAATAGCTAACTTCATGACATTATCACGTATTGTACATTTAAAGCCAAAAAAATTATGTCAAGGTTATTACATATATTAATTATGCTAAATCACATGTGATCCTACCAAAACTAGTCATTTATCATGATGAATCTATTATGGCAGTAGCTAAACATCCTAACATATTTATATTAGTGTCATTTAATAAGTATTTAGACATGTCATGTTCATTACATTGATTTAAGCATACCAATTATCATGTTAAGATGCAAACTAAACAACTTAACACCATTAGTATTAAATCAATAGCAAGTTGAAGTTCATGGCATAAAGGCCTTCAAATATAAACTAATTGCATCCTAAATGCATATAAATAAAGATTTGTAAATATATAATGATCTTATAAAGCACCCAAACATGAAAAAGTATGAAAGAAACAAGAAAAAGTAACAAAAATGCAAGAGCCAAAGGAGCAGAGTCGGCCAGCCCTAGACATGGGCCATCAGCCCTACACAAGAGTCGGGCTGCCCTTGTACCTGGATATTAATATTTCATGGTCTTTTTGGCCATTTTTGCTTAATAAAGAACCGATTTCAGTGTCCTTTCAACCATATTTAATTAATATAAATTAATTTGAAAGTCCTAAATGCCTTTGCATGTTATAAACAAGTTCAAATACATATTTTGATCCATAAAATAATCAAGTTCAAAGATGTGTGTGTGTTTTTTATGTCATGGTGAATCATGTTACAAAGAAAGCCTCTATTTCATATAACCTAAACTTAATATCATATACTTAATATACATATCCCCAATTGCAATAATCAAATATCATTATACATAAAAGATGAACATATATACAAACATAAATATAGATCATATGGATTGCGTGATATGAATCATCACAAATCTATATGATCGCACAAGCTTGCACATGTTTATTTAAGAAATTTAAAGAAATAAATTACCAAACCTTAAGACACCAAGATCCGACGATTCGTCCTCAAGCTTTGCTTTTGATTGAGAAAGAATCCAAACTCAAATATATCAATGCAAGATGGATTTCTTATTCTTCGAAAGTGATTGAATAAACTCTTGATTCAATATAAAATATGCTTATTTTCCTCAAAGAATACAATCAATAACTTTCTTATTGTATTCTTTTGTCACATCCCACACTATAGGACTGTGACGGTCCTAGGGTACGGGAATAATTCACATAACTAGTACCACAAAGAACCCAAGTTCCATGCTTTCATTTCAATTAATCATTTTTATGACATAATTTTAATTAATTTTTTTTTCAAAACACTTTGAGTTTTACCGAAAATCGGACATAGTCTCCTCCATAATATTAACATTGCCCAATTAGAAAACATAACACAACACTTCTAGATCACTATCAAACCCAATTCACCCTCCCATACACAACTCACAATGCATCATCTTTATCAACTCATTTAATGGTTTCATACATCACAAATCATATGGCAATTTCCTGTAATACCATTCATACATATACCAATATCATATGGGCTTACCATAGCAGTTATACCCCTGTTGCAAAAGATATATAGATATACATTTATA
>CANXYC010221304.1:0-12069 GCA_948193065.1 Aleurites moluccanus | reverse complement strand
ATGTTTTAATTGATTTTATGGTTTAATTAGCTTAAATGGATGATGAAATGAATGGGTAAATGGTTTAATTGCATCAAATGATGCATTAAATAATTTTCCCCAATTTAAAACCCTAAAAGTGAAGTTGTGTGAAGTGAATTTAGTATATGGATTAGGATAGGTAAATTAGCTTTAGAATAAGTCAATTGGGTATTTATAGGTACTTAATTGACGTTCGTTTCGTTGCAGAAAATTTGTTCGAGGAAAATTGACAAATTTGGCCTAAATCAAGGATTTAAGGATTTGCTAGCAATTGCTTGATTTTTGGTGATTTGGAGGCTTAGGTGAGTCTTATATGCATCAATTTACTTGCCCGAATTGATAAATTGAACTTTGGAATCCAATTGTAAAAAAGGGTTTTTGCCTTGTTTTGTTCCTATTGAGGGTTTGTATTTGCTTGGCATATTTGATGCTTTCATTGAAGATTTTTGAGTTGTTTTGTTGCCTATGGAATTGCTTCCATTCGTGTGTTTGTTGATATTTGGGGCAATGTCAATATTACGCCGAAACCATGCCGAAAAATCCGTAGACCAACCATTTGAATGTCACCATCGCCAGTGACCATGACATGCCAATTGCATCAACTTTTTGATCGAAAATGACCAAAATATGTTTGTTTTCATTTTTGGTCGTTGTTTAATTGATTATTATTGATGTTTTATTGATTTTTAGGCTCATTAATCGATTCTGATGAGCTATTACTACTTAATTGCTATTGATTGTTTGATATTGAGTTTGTTGAGATTAAGGATACCATTGTTGCATCATGGTATCCACTGATATGTTATTTCTTGATATTGATCCTTATACGTCATAACAGAGCTACCAAATTCGACAGGGTAGTGGGAAAATACTGTCGACCTTGTGCACATTGTATTACTGATACCCTAGCTAGGAAATGGGTTATGGACTTAGCTATAAGACCTAGCCCATCTTATGATACAGATATTGCTATAGGAGACTTTATGTGTGCATATAGTTCGCATATAGTCCAGATTGATTGCTACAGGGGATTGTATAATTTTATACAATCCAGCCCTTTATCTATTTTTCTCTGTGTTATTGAACCTTTGATATTCATTATTGATCTATTTAATCTTTTACTGTAAATGCTTCTATCAATTGGTTATTCTGAGTATTTGATATCATTGGTTCCTTTGTAAATCTCATTTTCATTGGCGATGCATATAGATTCACTGAGTATCTTATATACTCACCCTCTCATTGTTTACTTATTTCAAGAGAGGAGTAGATTGTAGAATCCTGTCGTTCATCATCCAGGGATTTCTGCTAGTATTACTGATGTATATATATATTTTATACTATGTATTTTGATGTTCATATCTAGTTGCTCCATGGGGTATGTATGGGTTAGCTAGGACATAAACATATATATATATATATATGTTTATGAGGATATATGAGATGGTATTTTCAGAATGAATTGTGTTTTATGAGTGATTGGATTTATAGATATGCTTTATGTATCTGATGATGGGTTTCCGCTGCAATATGATGGATGATTTTATTTCCGCTGCGATAAATATATATGTATATTGTGAATGTGATTGATACTGGGTTCTACGGGTGCCGGTCACCATTGGCATTTCCTGTGCCCTAGGACCGTCGCGATCCAACTGTGGGAATGGGTCGTGACGGAACCTGACTAACTAAATAGTAAAACTGATCCACCTACCATACAATAAAGCCAACCCACTTACCCCAAAACTGTCCATTCAATCAAATAAGTGAAGTCGATCCATCACCCAAATAGTAATCCTAACCCACTAAACAGTGAAATCGACCCACTTACCCAAAAATTAGATAATGAACTTGACTCACTTATTCAAAAATAAAATAGTGAACCTGACCCATTAAATAGTGAAACCAACCCATTTACTTGAAAATCAAACAGTGAATCTGATCCATAGTGAATTTGACCCACTAACCCTCTAAAACAGTGAACCTGACCCACTTAAACAGAAAGCTGTGTATCCAACCATATAGTGAAACCGACCCACTTACCTGAAAATCAAATAGTGAACTTACCCACTAAACTGTGAAACCGATCTACCAGCCAAATAGTAATCCTGACCTACTAAACAGTGAATCCCACCCATTAATCCCAAAATCGGACATATCATACCTACACCCTTTATCATGAATCAGACCCACTAATCTCAAAATCATGCATATCAGACCCGTATCAAAAATCGTGCATACCAGACCATACCAGTTTTAGTAAATTTGACCTACCATCGTGCATATCAGATCGTACCATTTTTAGTAAATTTAACCTATCATCGTACATATTAGACCTACACCCTTTTACAAGTGAATCTGACCTTTGTGTTCTTTTATGCAAGATTCTAATGGCTAACAAAACTAATCTAGATGCCATGAACTTACTACTCATTGCCTTCCTTAAGAGATAAGAGGAAACCTTCTGTCATGCACTTGAGGCCCAACAGAGCATGTTTATCGAAACCCTGAACAAATAACACCAATCAATCATCTAAGAAGTGAATGAGATGTTTGGGCAAAACCTTACTACCACTCAACCCATCCAGAACTCTAATGCCTCCACCTCAACTCCCCCTATTATTGACCTGACAAATAATGGGAAAGCTCTTGAGAATGTGCACACTCCACCCATCCACTTTACCTATCATGCTATCCCCTATATCCTCTCTAAATCATTTTAGGGAGAAAAAGAGCCAAATGTGACTGATGTCAGAAAATTAATGGAGAAATTCAAGGCCATGGAAAGGGTCCTCAAGAACCTTAAGAAGTATGATAGCCTGATAGTTATGGATGCTTTTGCCCTGTTTCTGAATGTTAGGCTCCGATCTAAATTCAAAATGCTTGAAGTGATCGATTTGACGACACCAGTTGCCCCAAGACCCACCTAGAAATGTATGTGGGGGCAATGACTCCTCTAAGGGTTATCAATGAGCTCCTTACTCAATTGTTTCAACAATCCCTAACCAGGGCTATGGTGAGGTCATTTGTGGACTTTGACATGAACTTTAAGAAAACTTGGGATGATATCTGCAATGCCTTTGTGAAACAATACCATTATAACATCGAGGCAGATATTACCCGGAGGGTTTGGAAACCACCAAATAATAACAAAGAGAGTCCTTCTTTGCTTTCCTGTCTAAATGGAGGCCAAAAATGCTCTGATGGTAGACCGGCCCATTGAACAAAAATAAATTGACATCATTGTCAAGAGCCTACTGTCAGTTTATCAAACCCACCTCCGGACATAGTACTTGCCCGACTTTAAGGCCCTTATTGCCACAACCTCCAAGATAGAGGATTTGATTGAGAGCGAGCAAATTAAGGATGAATCCTCTACCTCCAACTCAAGGTATAGAAGTAACAACAACTATACCCCTATCACCAACCGCTTCACTAATAAGAAAATTGGAGAAATAACAACTATTTCCAATCATCAGCCTATGAGATTAGATATAGGGGCCTTCACTTACTTTGGCTTTCCTTTGAGTGTGGTGTATAAGAAGGCTTTAGAATCAAAATTGATCAAACTAAATCCTTTGCCAAGATAATGGAATGAGAGCAAGTATTGTGAGTACCACCAAAGCACTTGTCACAAAACAGACAAGTGTAAGGTTTTGAAGAACCATATCTAAGATTTGGTGGATAGCGAGGATATTCTTCCTCCAAGACCAAGATCAGGTCCAATAGCCTTATCCCTTACCTCATCTCACCTCACCAACCAAGACCAACTCGAGCCTAGCTAGCATAGTTTTTGAAAAAGTTCAAGCTCAACTAATTTAACATGTTTGAGATTGAGTCCAAGTTATAGACTGAGTTTGAGTTAAAGCCCAAGTCCATTGAGTCCTGTCTTTCCTCTTTAAGTCTGTAATCGACCATCTTGGTCCTCCTTGTTAGTTTTGTATGTGATTATGAATGATGGTTAATGAAAGTTTAAGTTCTTACATGCTTATATATTCTTCTTTCTTTTTTGTTGTTTTATATCCAATCCAATTCAAATGCATAAAAAAAAAAAGAGATTATGAGATACGAAAAAAGATGAAAAAGCAAAAAAATCAATAAACTTTGGAACAAAGGAAATCCAAAAATGTATGAATTGTCTCACATAAGGATATAATCATATTAAGCAAAGGTTGTCTTCTTAAAGCTTATCACTAATCTTTTGAGAATATCCAGAACATGAACCAACTCCAAAGAAGGATGAAAAAGTCTGAATGAATGATTTCCCTTCCTTACTCATCAATTTGCTAATAAACCACATGGCTGGTTCTACAATGGTCTCTTTGACCAACCTTTATGTAGGTTTTTAATCAAGTTTAGATCTATCTCATGGATATAAGAAAGTACAAAATTCGTAACAAAAGGGGTAATCAAATCAAACAAAAAAGCATTCAAATCAATTTCATCCCAAATGTTGATGCGCTACAGAACATAAGACAATTTCACGATGATAAAGATGATGACAGGAACATCAGATCCATGCAAACCCCCAAAAATTGTTCAATTGCAACTTATTTTTCCTTTGTAATTGGGGCATGTCTATTATTGGAAAAATCTTCAAACGGATATGAGCGCATCTTGATGACCATAAACTATCTCACGAGCCATCAAATCCATCAAGGCTATTAGGATTTGAGAAGCATAAAAATGAATAACTTTCATCATGATTAAGGCTATCTGAAGTCCAAGCAAAAGGGTAATCGGAACTCTAGTTTATAACGGCATGGTTATATTTGAAAAGGACTTGTCTCATAGGAGCACTGTCCTAATAAGATCATAATTTCCTTTTAGTGCCAATGTTTCACTCCTCTTTTGATTCATTTGCCTAAAGAAAAAAAAAGAAAGAAAAAGAGAAAGAAAAATAAATAAAAACTTCGCTAAGTTGAAAATCCGAAAGGACGACTTAGATAAAAATTAGAGCAGCTCGTTAAGTTGAAAACCTAAAAGGGCGGCTTAGTTAAAAGCTATAACAATACAAAGAGCCGAGTTGAAAATCTGAAAGGGTGGCTTAGTAAAAAATTAGTTCGAATTAGGATTCCAAAGTCAAAAGGCATCATTCAAACAGTTGAATCTATTTGTCTTTGTTAGAGTGAAAGGAAGAAAGTAAAAAGTTCTAACACAACATTCTTGAGTATGTCACAATAAAAGTTCATTCCTCTTCATATCAATAGAGAGTCAGAAAACTCTATCCCTCTTCAGAGTCATCTATTGAGTTAGTCATTCAGAGTCATGTTTCTCTGTGTCAAAAGCTTCTTTAAGAGTTGGAAAAGCTTTTGAGTCATTGCTCATCATATCAATCAACCACTTCCAATATGTCTTTGGGGCATATACCTTGTGTCAGTCATACCGTCTCTTAGCTAAAGCATTTATAAGGCTAAACTACCTTTATACCTTATATGGGGTACATCTTTTAATAGTCATCCTCCTTTAAATCACTACTTGGTTAAAATAGCTAAGTAGATCAAATCCATGATCCGATGCAAGTCATCCAAGGTCATCATTCCTTAAGTCAAACTTCCCAAACATTAAATCAAAAGGTCTTTCAAGTCATTGACCAAAGTGTTAGCCTTACCAAGTCTAAAAACCTTTGAATCACCACCTCAAGAGTCTAATCAGTCTCTGATAGGTAAGAATAGCTATGTTTTTCTTCTCCAAAAATCATGCTATAATAGCAAACTCATAAAATTTACCGAAATCAAACCATATTTCCCATACTAGGGGGCCATACCAAAGTAAGTCCTCAGAAGCCATTTTGGAATGCCAGCAAGTCCACTCTTACTCTGAGTTAAAGCAAATCAGTGTGCATTTAGAGAATTCAAAATGTCTAAAGGTAGAATCATTTTTCTTACCTGAAGGATGAATGAGCTATTAGACTAGTGCCCCTCGGACCTAACCATCCTCAGCCAAAGATGTTCCCAATAAGTAACCAGATGAATTTCCTGACCTAGATTTTGTTTGTGCCAAGAAATCCAGAGTTATTGGAAAAACTCCATCAGAATGAACTAGCATTATTGTTAGACATCCTCTGAAACTAAGCCAGAGCCAAATATGAGAAGTAATGAGATTAGATTCCAAGCAGAAAGGAAGACTTTAAAAAAAAGCTCACTAAGTTGAAAATCCAAAAGGACGGCTTAGGAAAAAATTAGAGAGCTCATCAAGTCTAAAACCCAAAAGGCCGATTTGGTAAAAAGTTAGAGCAAAAAAGAAAAAAACATCATCGAGTTGAAAACCTCAAAGGGCGGCTCGGTCGAAAATTAGTTCAAATTGGATTCCAAAGTCAAATGGCATATTTCATAATTGAAATCCATTTGTCTTTGTCAAAATCTCCTTTTAGCCAAACTAGGGCCAAATGAGAAAGTCTCTCAGCCTTAAAGACCATCAAAGTGACTAAGTTACCCTTCTCCCAAATCCCCTTCCTTCAGAAGTGCGGCATTCTAGGGCATTTCAATTCATGAAATTGCATTTTATTATGTTTTATTGCATAACTTTGCTTTTTCAATGCATTGAATTTGCATATAAGCTGCATAAATAATTCATAATCACATAAAATGCATGCATTTCATTCAAACATGAGGTTTAGTGTTAACTTACCCAAAAGATAACATCATGCATCCACAACATCCATGACATTCATAAATGCATAGCATAATGCATAAGTTTGGAACTAACAAGTGATAAGAAGAATAAGAAGCATAAGCTAATGATCCCTCAGATAACACGGACGAGTATCTTCCAACTGATAAAGCCATTCCTCCTGAATATCCATATAAAGCCAACTCCATTCCATGAGTCATCTAGTAAGTATGACAAACTTAATCTGTAAAATGCTGCATAAACAGAGAAAAAGATCAAAACCATTATCAAGAAAGGTACGACTTCTTGAACTCAAAATCTTTTCAATTTATTACATCAATCCCTTTTTAAATTGCATCATAACAAAATATTTTCAATTGCATCATACTAGACTCTGTTGTTCTAAAAAAATCCTTGAAAATGGTGCCACCTTTTCAAAATTCCCTAACAACGGTGCTATCTCTTCAAAATCCCTGGCAATGGTGCCAACTTTACAAAATTCCCTACCATGGTGCAACCTTTTCAAAAATCTCTGGCAATGGTGCTGCCTTTTCAAAAATCCCTGGCAACGGTGCTACATTTTCAAAAATCCCTGGCAATGATGCTACCTTTTCAAAACTTGCAGACAATGGTGCCACTCTTTTAAAAATTCCCTAGCAACGGTGCCACATTCTTAAAAAATCTTGGCAATGGTGTCATCTTTACAAAATTTTCTGGAAATTGTGTTGTCTTTTAAAAAATCTTTGGCAATGGTGTAACTTGTTCAAAACTCCCTCACAACGGTGCCACCTTTTCAAAATCCCTAGCAATGGTGCCATCTTTACAAAAATCCCAGGCAACAGTACCATCTTTCCAAAATTCCTTGGCAAAGGTGCCATCTTTACAAAAGTCCCTGACAATAGTGCCATCTTTACAAAAGTCCCTGACAACAGTGCTACCTTTTCAAATTTCCTTGCAATGGTACCATGTTTTACAAAACTACTTGGCAACGGTGTCATCTTTTCAAAATTTCTTGCAATGGTGTCATCTTTACAAAAATCCCTAGCAATGGTACTATCTTTTCAAAATTCCCTAGCAACGGTGTCATCTTTACAAAAATCTCTAATAATGGTGTCACTTTTACAAAACTCCCTGATAAGAATGCCACCTTTTCAAAATCCCTGTCAACGGTGCCACCTTTTCATAGATCTCTGGCAAATATGTTACTTTTTCAAAAATTGCTGGCAATGGTGCCATCTTTACAAAACTTCCTAGCAACGTGCTACATTCAAAATTCCTTGGCAACGGTGCCGCTTTCTCAAAATTCCTGGCAACGATGCCACCTTGATAAAATTTCCTAACAACGGTGCTAACTTTTCAAAATCCCTAGCAACAGTGTCATCTTTTCAGAAACACCTGACAACAATGTCACCTTTCAAAATTCCCTAGTAATGGTGTCGTCTTTATAAAAATACCTAGAAACAATGCCATCTTTACAAAATTTCCTAACAAAAGTGCCATCTTTACAAAACCATGCAATGATGCTACCTTTTTAAATTTTCCTAGCAACAATGCCATCCTTTACAAAACTCCCTTGCAACTATGCTATCTTTTTAAAATTCTCTAGCAATGGTGTCATCTTTACAAAATGCCTTTCAACGGTGCCACCTTTTCAAAATTCCATGGCAACGGTGCCATCTTTACAAAAATCCCTGACAACGGTGCCACTTTTACAAAACTCCCTGGCAACGATGCCACTTTTTCAATAAAATTTCATGGCAATGGTGTCACCTTTACAAATCTCCCCGGCAATGATGCCTTTTATACACAAATCCTTAGAAATGTGTAACACCCAAGAAAAACTAATGAGACTCAATGAATTAGAGTATTGGAAAGTAATGATGAGACAGTGATAAGAATTGAAAACCTAAAAATAGTTATGTGAAAACAATTATATAAGTTAGAATAAATCATATGTAGATTTGAGGAATTTAGTAAATGAGACAGAATAGACAATACGATAAATTTTAGACAAACACAAATGAATTAAGTTAATGAGAATTAATCAAATCAGTAAGATAAAATGATTAGTCAAGTAATGAAAGTTTAGGAAAAATTTGGTATGAAGATTAAAGGCTTAAGAGTAAGTGACTGTAGAGACATCAATGGATTGTTAAACAGAGTAAATGAGAGTCAATATTGGATGATTAATAATGAAGAAGTGCTAATTAGAAGTTGATTAGAATGGAAAAAGGATGAAGATGCAAAGGATTAAGGTGTTTAGGGAGAAAAAGTAAAATTTACAAGTTAATGGCAAATGGGACCGACCAAATTTTGTCATCATTTACATTAAAAATCTAAAAATCCAAGTCTTCTTCCACCAATGTGGGCCGGCCATTTTTAGTTAATTAGCCAAAATTTTTACTTGTTTTATGGTTTAAAGAAATATAGGAAAACTTTTACACTTGTAAAAAATTAATGAAAATAAAACTTTCATACTTATTTTAAACTTTCCACCTAATATACTATATTAATGAAGTAAAAACAAAATCAACACCTTAGCAATGTGAGGGCCGGCCAAGTGTGGACATGAATAGATAAAATATTAAATTAATTTTTTTTTACTTTGAAATTAAAGAAGAACACATGTCCATTTGTGTGCAAATTTTCTTAAGTATTCTAGAATTTTCTTCATTTTTCTATAAAAAATAATCACATTTTGTATTGGATTTTATTGTACACATATATAAGTGTAAGAATAAGAGTTAAAGTGGTTGGGAAAAAGAAAATCCTACAGTAAGTTACTTGGTTGGCCGAACCACATCTAACCAAAATCCATAGAGAGTTTTCTATCTTTCCTTCACCAAAAGCTTTTCTCTAAATGATTATATGTGAAATTTGGAAATTCAGACTTTCGTAGAAGCAATAAATTGGACCTATTATTCTGTGACCTCAATGACTGAATTTGCTTAAGTGTAAACAAAAAGTTATAGATATATGTGTTATTTATATATCTGTAAAAGGAATTTGGAAAATTCGAAGTGGGGAAAGAGATATTAAGTAAAAATGGAGACTGACTCATATTTAAGGTTTCTGAAAAAGGCTACTATGTTTTGATTTTACAAAATGTTAGATACTAAATTAGGTTAAGTGTTCAACAGAAAAAGTGTTTATTTATGTCTTATGTAGAGGTTTGTAAAATGGTTTTATCATTATATTATTATTTTATGAGTTGTAGCAAAATTAGTAGAGACTGCCCGGATTGGAGTACAGGGCAACAAGGTTGACAATAAAGTTGAGTTCAAACTGTCACCATATGTTGTGTAGTACTTTAACATGTTTGAAATTTGGATATTTTAGAACTAAAATGTATAGTTTAATTAGAAAAAAGAATCAAAGCAATTGGTTATGTATAACATGAGTTATAGATAGAAGAACTCAGATTGCTAGAATGAGAAAAACAAGTAAAAGTTTAAAAGCTAAAATCCTAGGTTAAGGAATATATGAGTATTAAGTAAACTAAAGTTAAGAATAGTATGTGACATGTAAATAAATACTGATTTTTAATGCTTAATTGATGTGTAGCTTCGAATAATGAAGATGATGTAAGTGGAAGTTCAAAGTGAGGAAGTGAAGTGAAAACGTAAAGTAATTTAGCAAGGTGAGTTATGTTTACATCATTATACATATCCATAACTTGAATTATTGAATTCAAATGGAGCATTTCTCCTTCTTGACCAAATGCCTTATTGTTATTACCATTGAATTGTTAATGAAATTGAAATGCTTACTATATTGCTTTATCTTGAGAACTTGATTTGTGACATTGAGTTTGATTGGCTTGCACCATGATACCTTAACTGTTATTCATATCATTTGTTTAATCATGTACCTTAATGTATATTGCTGGATAACCACCCTAATAACAAAAATGAAACTGACATATGTTCATCGAACTGTATTGACACCGACTGATAAATAAGCCCTGATTACCTATTGATTGTTCACTGCACCTAAATGATTCCATTGAATATTTGAATTGTCATCAAAGTTTACTGTTTATATGGATATGACAGAGCTACCGCACTGACAGGGTAGTGGATAAATACTGTCAGCATTGTGCACAATGAACTTTTTATACTATTTACCTTAACTAGGAAGGGATTTGTCCTAGTCGTAAGGTCTGACTCGCCTTATGTAATTTACTGATACTGATATAGTGTTATTGTTACTAGCCCTTTGTCTATCACTTTCACATACTGAAATTATACTTACCAACCATTGTTCACACTGTCTACCATTGAACTCTTTCTCTATTTCACTATTATTTGCTACTGCTATTATCGTTATCTATTCCATTATCATATGTCATTATAACCATTCTTCTTATATTTGGCATTTGTGTGCAAATTATTAGCCTTTTATTATACCAATTTATTGTATTTGCATTCACTGTTATTTATCTCTTATTAGCTCTTCTTATTATTATCTACCTGATCCTAATGTGTAATGATGTATACTTAACTCACTGAGTATATTTATTCTCACTCGTGGTTGTTAATTTATTGTTCAGGAAAGCAATAATAGGAGCTATTTCCCAAGTCATTTTTCTTCATCCGTACTTGGGACATATGAAGACTCTAATGTATATATATTTTTTTTTGGAGTCAGTATGTTTATACTCTAGAGCTCGATGGGTATACTTCGGGAAATAGATAGTTTTGTTTAACTTATGAATGTATATTATCTTATGAACATGAGTTGCCTAACATGTGTAAATAATTATGATATTAAGATGTGATAAGAGGTATTACTGGAAACTTAATTAATGACATAAAGGAATAAGATATTTTATGTGATAAATGATAATGATAAAGACAATAATACCGATAATGATAATGCTAAAATGTGAAAGTAGCATGATATGTGTCACAACCCAGCTTAGGAGCCGCGACGGTCCTAGGGTACGGGTGTTGCTTATGCTACCAGTACCACGAAGAACCCAAATAACTGTACTATATGGCATGCAATTCAATAACAAGCTCAATATAGCTTGACAATTTTATAAAAAATTGGGCAGCATCTCCTCTATATAAGGATCATGCCCAGCTGAAAAACATTCAAATAAGCACTTCAACTATATACGTCAACATCTACTCAAGTCAATGATCCCTCTGGATCTCAACATATACATCTATATATCAGATCATATCCATTCATATCATCACATATGTATATATATATATATATATATATATGTATATATATATATATATGTATATATATGTATATATATGTATATATATGTATATATGTATATATATATATATATGTATATATATGTATATATGTATATATATGTATATATATGTATATATATATATATATGTATATATATGTATATATATATATATATGTATATATATATATATATATATATATATATATACATATATA
>CANXYC010221278.1:0-18299 GCA_948193065.1 Aleurites moluccanus | reverse complement strand
TCAATCAAATTCTGAATTCTCCTCCTAAGAAAATCCCAAGTACACGAAAATTAGGGTTCTCCAAATTAATGATATTCCACATGATTTCCTAATAATAAATTATCTTAGAATCTTTACTCTTAATTCCTAACAATATCTCATTAATTCTCCTAAAGAAAAACTGCATTAAATTGCACATTAAATTTTGGAGTTACTGTTCACAGCAGTTTAATCCTCTAAAATTCTCCCACATTAATTACCATTAATTGCTTCAGATCACTAGCAAAAAATTTTATATACCCAGAATTAATTATCCTAACTTATAGACTTAAATAAATAAATAAAAAATAACTTAAGAAAAAAATTTACCTTATTTTCTTTCAAACGGAGTTTTCTGCAAAACTGAGCTCAAATTGATGATTCTGCCTTAATAATAAACTAATCTAGAAGTCTATTGTATTAATCTAAGCCTTAATACCTTAGAATAAATATGGAACAAATTTGAGAAAGGCTGAAATTGACAAAGGAAGAAAGAAAGAAAAATCGCGAAAATCGCTAGCTAGTTACTGGGGTTAAATAAGCCTCTGCCCAGAAACGCGCTGACTAGCTCGCCTCGCAAGACCTGCCTCGGCAAAGCCACCTCGCCTAACCAACTCGTCATTCCCACTTCGCATTCCCAGCTCGCACTTGCCAGCTCGCCAACCTTGATCCGGCATTGCTGCCTCACACATTCCAGCTCGCATAAGCTACCTCGCGTATGCTGCCTCGCCAAACTCTTCTTGCAACTCGTCCTCGCATATGCCATCTCGGCAATGCTTCTTCACCTCTTCGCTTCTTCGCCTCTTCGCTTCTTCGCAAACTGCCACCTCACACATCTCTCCTCGCATAATGCCTCTCTTCCATCTGCTCCTCGCCAAAAAGCTCTTTGCCAAAAGCTTTTCACCACTTCGCCATAATACCGCCTCGCATTGCCAGTCCACGAAATGCCTTCTCACATAAGGCTGGCTCTCCATAACCAATACTTATAAGTTAAACTCTTGCCTGAACATCCCACCTTAAGCCAGCTCGCAAATGAGCTACAAAAATCCAAACTTACCAATTCTTCTTGTCACTTGAAATCAACAGACAGAAGCACAACATATCCAAATTTCATATCAAACTAATCAACATACAGACAGTAATGACTCTCCAAAAGTCACCCAGATTCATGCATCAAAATCTAACCGAACAACCCTGATACAAAATACTCTCCATTGAAATATACTTATCCAAAAATTCTGAAATTTTACAAGCATCATCTCAACACACAAAGGAACGTTTTTCATGTTCACAACTTCAACTAATTCTGTCTCAGTCATTCTCAATAAATTCCAAACAGGCACTGCATCCCTGCAGGAATTCTCAACCAGACCAGTCTTGCTCAAATAGACACAACTCATTCCGTACACAGAATTTTATCAAACCATTTTACAGAATTATAGCTAAGACATAAATTAACAACTTTCATATTTTACACTTTACCAAATTATGTTTTTAAGAGCAAGTAATGGTCAACATTGAATTCTACTGCAATCTAAAACAAAAGTTTTCTGAAAAATTCATTTAAAATTTGAAAATTCTCCAAACATATAAAATCAACAAATACATTTCAAAAATAGCAGATATTACACTTACACATAGATCTGGCAAACGGGTACCCGCGAGTACGGATCTTTACGGGTGTACCCAATGGGTATGGGGTACAAATTATCTATTTTTTAATGGGTACTAAATTGTCATACCCATACCCACCTACTACGGGTAGCGGGTACCCGCGGATATCCGTTTATATTTTTAATTTTTATTTATTTATCTATTGTCAATTCTAAAAAGATAATTTATTTCAAAAAATACTATATTTTTAATATAAATTTTGTCTTTCTAAATTTTATCTAAAAAATCATTTTATAGTCTATTTTCAAATTCATATAATCCAGCACAATAAAAAAAGACAAGTATATTTTCAAACTAAACAATTCATTTTTCTTGATTGTAACCTCAAGCTTACTCTCATTATCCGCCAATAGGAAATATAATTAATTATAAATTTATATTATACCAATGAGTTATATATATAATTTTGAATATCTATTTAAAAGTTTCAAATTATAACAAAATAATATAAATTTAAAAGTTTTAAACAATAGAAAATAAGAAAATTACAAAGAAAACAATTCATAAAAATAAAAAATAAAAATAATAACTAAGAATATAACGGGTAAAAAATACCTGTAGGTATGGATATAAACGGGTGCACCTGTTGGATAACGGGTAAAAACTATTTATTTTTTAATGGGTGTTATTTTTAACACCCATTACCCACATTACTTGTATATATCTACAGATATCCGTGGGGTACGGATAATTTTTGACAGGTCTACTTACACATCTTCCACACATAAGAATTTATATCTAAACAATTAAAATATTAGTCAACACAAGTCTAATGACTCATATATCATAAAATCATGGTATGAGAAACTCACTGTGACATACTCAGAATTCAATTCAATCAATCGTAATTATTTTAGACTTAAAAATATATGTTAACTTATCCAAAACATGCAATATTATGAATCATGAACTCGTCTAATAAATGCACGGATATAAACATATGAATATGAATGAAGACGTATACAAAAGCTTGTAAAAGTCGATGTCGTAACCCAAGGAGACCTTAACTGTACTAAGGTCAATTGGGAATAAGGTTTTAAGAGTCATGAATGTTACACTAATAGAATTAAAATTACTCTCAATCTAAATTAATATTGTAGAGAATTAAATGACTTCTAAAAAACAATAGAGAATTGATATTAAAAACGAAAATTTCAGTGGTTCTAACATTATTAAATTTATAAATTCCTATTTGATGTAAGCTACTAAATTGAAATTTGGTGATATTTATTTATGTTATGTTGATTAAGGGCTATCTCTTTGTTTAAGTTTTCTTTTTCTAAATTCAATTCAAATAAATATGTTATTTTAAAATTGATAAAATAAAATGTAAGTAATTAAACTTAAAATTTAGAATTTCAAATTAATTAGCTTAATATAATTATATATATAGTGTTTATTTTATTTTTATATTTAATTTCTATATTTCAAATATAATGATTAAAAATAAGAAAAATGTGTAAATATGTTTTGAACTATAGCAAAAAATATCATATTGGTATTTTTTTTTTCAAAATCATAAAAATGGGGGAGAGCGTCATTCTTCCACTTATCTTTCTAACAACTCCTTTTATTTATTTTTTTATTTTTATAAACATATTTAAATATTTAAAAATTTATAAAATATTTATTTTAAATTCAAAAATTATAAATAAATAGTCGATATAATCATTGTGAAATTTATTTCATTTTAACATATTAAAACTTAAAATTTAATTACTTTTCAATTTATCATAAATTATTTAGATATAAATTTAATTTTTAAAAATTCTTAAAAATTATTATTTAGTTACTAAATTATAAAAATTATTATTTCCACTTATAATTTCATCAAATATAAACTTAATTAATTATATATATATACACTCTAGTCCAAATTAATTATTAACTTAAATAATTTTATTTTCTTACTCACTTATTAATAATTTAATTATTTTTAAAAATATTTATAATATATTTTCTTCAAATAATTGTATTAAATAAAATTTCAATATGAAATAATTAAATCTAAAATTTTTTACTGTAGTTAAAAGAATAAATTATTAAAAGCAGATTATATTAACTTAAATAACTATGTATGTATTTAATATCACCAATTTTTTTTAAAATTTATATCACCTCGAGAATTAAGAGATTAGATTTATTATTCCTAATTAATGATTTTAGTGTAGTAAAATTAAAATTTATTCATAATTAGAGTTTAAAATGGAAGGGGAGAACAATGATTTATTTTTATTTTGAATAGTCAACCTTTAATTGAATAAAAGTAAATTTAGCATTGTATATAAAAATTTATTTGCCCTATCATTAAAATTTAATTGGTGGCTATAAGTCTATAACTTCTCTCTTTCAACTGATATGAAACAAAGCTATTCACCATCTCACTCTGTCAATTGATGTCTGGCGCCTACAGTCAAGAACATGAGAAGGCCCACATACCCACATAGAAGAGAGAGAGTGACAAGGCAAGAGCACATGGAATTTTCAATCCTTCTTGGTAGTGCTAGCTAGCGACTTGATTAAAACTTATACAAATTCATAAATGTTGTGATGATGATAAATTATTTACAAGTATTTTTGCATTATATTTTGGAGTATATAATTTATTACCAATTATTTCATATAGAGAAATTAAATTCATATTTTAGTCCCCTATTCACCATTATTTTAGAATTTCATTAATTTGACGATGATTATTTAAGTGGAGAATTATCATTATAGTCTATATTAAATATGAAATACATTTTAAATTTATAATTTAATAGCTTATAATTACTTTTATTCATTTGTAAATATGATAAAATATTATTTATCATATTAATTAACAACAAAAACACCTAATAAGTAAGTTAATAATTATGTTTTACAATATTTGAAACAAATATTTTGTTAATTACTAATTACAACGTATATGATGAGAATAAGCACAACAAAGATGGAGTATAATAAAATATCAAATATACTTAACAAGAAGTACATTATTAGATTAATTATTAGGCTAAGTTGATTAATTTAATTAAAATAGCAATTCATCTTAATAAATCAAATATATACAATGTCAATTTATATTTATAACACGATAATAGTTAACACAAAAACGATACGCAAATATATTTTGCATGAACTATATATATAAAAAATTTAAAAAAAAAAAAAAAAGTTGTCAATGCCATGAAAAAACACTCATATGTATACTTGTTGATTGATATCGTAGAAGGGCAGGGCAATACATACAGGAAAGTGGAGTGTCATTGTTTAAAAGAAAAACAAAAGTTCTTCATGCTTTGTTATTCGACATTATTAATTAAGAACCTGTTAATCCTTTTTCTTATATGAAATTAACTATTGCATGATTAAATACATGTATGTAATAACTTTCACAGTGACTAAACAATTAAACATCTTAATCACATTGTTCATTAGCAAGACTAAAAAAAAAAAAAGAGGGAGATATTGAAGAAAAAATAATAATCTAATTTAATATATAGTATGTGAAAATTATAATATTTGATATTTAAAATTATTATTATTATTATGGACAAGAAGAATTCAAATTCACTTAACCTTCGAAAGAAGTGAAAAAATCAATTAAATTAGGGATGAATGACATAAAGTTGGCTAATAAATATTATTAAATTTTACTAATGAATAAAAAAAAAGAAACTGCAGTAATTTTGACAAAAACTAAATTATGGGTGATTTTGGTTTGATTTGATTGATTTAAAATATTATTATCAAATTAAATTAATATTTTAGGTTTGAAAAATTTTTAAACCAAATTAAATTATCATTATAATCAAATCATTGGTTTCAGTTCGGTTTAAATACCTTCAGTTTATCGGTTTTAAACCAAAGATTTTTTTTTATATAAATTGTCATTATTTTATTATAAATTTAAAAAAAAACATCAATAAATTATCAATAAAAAAAATCAAAAATAGTTAATATTATACACCCAAAATTTATCTATTTTATTAATTAACATACCTAAAATTTATATTTTTTCTTAAAAATTATATTATTTTTTATTTATTTTTAATTAATTTTCATAAATGATATTTTTTAAAATTTTAAATTAATATTATATTAAAAAATATGTGATTGTATATAAAATAAAATCATATATATATATATATATATATATATGTTTGAAATATAAAAAAAATATTTAAATAATAAATTAAATTAAATTTTTAATTTATTTTAATTTTTAAATTATATCAAATTAAATAAATTATAAAATTATCAATTTTAATTTAATTTAATCGATTTAATTTAATTTAATAGTCATTTTTAGCTTCCACCCTGAATGGAAGTCGGAACAATGATTTTCGATGCCCACATGGACGTGGGGCCATAACTACCAATGAATCTTTATGAGTTAATCTTAACTCATGGTTGTTGGACGTCACATCTAATTATTTATTAATAATATCACCGTTGATATACAGTCTGATTATTTATGTTCTTATATATCATACTTTTTATTTTATATTTTTTTTATATTTTATATTATTTATTTTATAAAAATATTTTAATAATTAATATATTTTTTATAAATAATATGATATATATAAAAAATAGAATACATAAAAATATCAAAAATCGAGACTTAAATAATATATTATAAGAATTATTTTTTTATTTAATCATAGGTATCACATCTCCGTTATATAATTAGTAGGATTAAATTATATTTCAAAATTTATAATTATCCCTTTTAATATTTATATTTTTTATGAATCAATTATTAAATCTCATTATGAATATAAATATATTTTATCATTTAAATCACACTTTGTTGATATCAAAAGGGTAAAAAATAGATTTTTTTTTTTTCAATGATTAAAATTTAAATGAAAAGTTTCAGTATATCATGTTTGCTATACAAAGAGCCATAATTAGTATATATATATATAGAGAGAGAGAGAGAGAGGGCCATGCATTGAGGCAAAAACTTAAATCCTGACTGGATCGCCACCGGCCTCGTGTTTTGACTAAAACCAAGTCAATGGTCTTATTTGATTGAATGTATTGTCAAATTGGAACCAAGTCCATTCCATTTCTACAAAACCAAAGCTGGTTTATTTTTTTTTTCTCCTCAAATCAAATGGTATTTAAGCTAGTTGGCTCCCTATATATACCCATCTCTCTACATTCTCTCCCAGCCCATCACTTCCCTTCTTTCTCTCTCTCTTTAATTATATACAGTTTTATTAATTCAAATTCTCTTGTTATTTTATACTTAATATTATGTCTCCTGCTATGGGTTTGGAAATTCAGTGTAATAATTATAATAATGAGGAAGATGTTCATGATGATCAGTATCATAAAGGAGTTAAACATTTATGTGAGAAAGGAATAACAAAAGTTCCTACAAAATATATATTACCAATCTTTGATCGTCCTAATGTTGGAAAATCACAAAATGGTAACTCTAATTATCTCAAGTTACCTGTTATTGACTTTGCCCAATTACAAGACTGTAATTATAGAGTGGAAGTTCTTAATTCCCTTTCCAATGCTTGTCAAGAATATGGGTTCTTCCAGGTTAGTCCAATTTCTTTTTTTTTTCTTTTTTTGGGGCTATATATTTTAGTATTCTTATCGTTGGGTATGCCTAATTTCTTAAAATTTAAGAACAATTAATATAGGTGCTTTATCATTGAGTTACTAATAATTTTATGCCTATTTTCTTTATATTTAAGTGCCCATGCATTATAGTTGTAACTTTCAGTTATTGGTGATTTCTAATTGTTATCCTTTTGTGTTGCATTTGATTATCTAATTAATGCAGTTGATAAACCATGGCATTTCAAGTGAAACTATCACTGATATGGCTCAGATCGGAAGGAAATTTTTTGAGCTTCCTTTTGAGGAAAGATCAAAGTACATGTCCAAAGACATGCATTCACCTGCAAGATATGGAACAAGTTTCAATCAAAACAAAGATAGGGTTTTTTGTTGGAGAGACTTCTTGAAGCTTAACTGTCATCCCCTTTCAGAGACTCTTCCTTTTTGGCCTTCTTCTCCTTCAGAACTAAGGTGATCACTCGTGTGTATATATATATCCTCTCAAAGTACCTATAAATGCTACTCTTCTGTTCCCAACTGCACTTGTATAATACTTTGCTTAACATTAAAATTTAAAATTATTTTTTATTATCTTTTTAAATTTTATAAGCTAATTATTTTAATTAGAAGTTCAAATTAGTCTAAAAAATAATTTCAATAATATGCTATTTAATTATTTAAGGTTATATTTTAATTTTCTCAATAATAAATAATGCAAAATGAAAACGAATAAATTGTAATTTCATGACCCCAATTTAATATATATTTATTTGATTAATTAGGTGCGACTAGAAATTGAAACTTAAATAATCTCAATTTTAAAGTTAACTCCAAAACTATCGAATTATAACTCAATATTGATATTTAAATATGTATTCAATGTCAACTTGTAACTCTTATATACTAACAAGAGAAAGTAAAATCGATAGTAATAAAAATAAATTACTGGAAAGAAATAAAAACATGTAAGAGAAAGAAAAGAATTTTTTTGAGAGGAGAATCGAAAGAAAAGAAAATAAAGAAGAAAGTAAAACTATATGTGGCCATTATTTTTTTTTTTTTTCTCTTAACAGATGACAGATACGAGAGGGATACGCAACAGTGAAGGAAATGACACATGTAATCCCAATACAGTGTCGTATTGCTTGAAATGGCACATAGAACATAGCATATTGATAATTTCATATTTTTCATATGAAGTGACAAATTCATATATGATACGACATGATTTTATAATAATAATGAAAAAAATAAAAGATTAAAATTATAATTGATTAATTCAAAATCAATTTGAATTATACTGTTTATTAGTTGACCGCGTTTATATCTTATGTATAGATATGTTAATTGAAATATAGAAATATACATAGACCAATTCTTTAATTGAAAGTGTCAATTGTTTTTCCATTTAGTACAACAATTAATTGTTACTCTTATTTTAATATTATTAACAGTGAAGCGGCGGTTAACTACTCCAAAAAAACAAAATTATTGTACATGATGCTTGTGGAGGCAACTCTAGAGAGTCTGGGATTGGTGGAGACCAATTACCAAAATGGAAATGAGAAGGAAAGTAGTAATAATTATTTAAAAGAATTCAAAGATGGAAGCCAAATAATTGTTGTGAATTGCTACCCTTCATGCCCTGAACCTGATCTAACTCTTGGGATGCCACCCCATTCTGACTATGGCTTCCTTACATTGCTTCTACAAGATGAATTAGTCAAAGGTCTTCAAATTCAACATCTAGGAAAATGGGTTACTGTGGAACCAATTCCTAACTCTTTTGTTGTCAATGTTGGTGATCATCTTGAGGTTAGTAGTTCAATAAATTTTTTGGCAATAATATTTATGATACAATTCTTTCTATAACCGTTTCAAAGAAGTATTATACATTAAGTTTGCAATACAATGATTTTAGATTTGAGTGATACTAAAATTATTTTTAAAATTAAATGATCTTATCAAATTATTTTCTTATAATATATGAAATTATTAATTAATATAAATATTAAAATAATAATTGTTAATATTTAGTTTCGTCAATATTTAACTATGGCTGCTAAGAACATTTTTTAATGTTACTGTTTATTTTAAAGAGTATCTTTTACATAAATAAAAAGTATCTAATTAATTTTAAATATAAGGAATATAAATTTTTAAAATTCAATGAATTTTTTAATTAAATTTGTGAAAGAATTAATAAATAACATAGAGAGTTATAAAATTTATTAATTAAATTTAAAATAAATAGTGAAATTGATTCACTAGATATAAAAAGTAAAATTTACTATATATTTTAAAGAGATAAGTTGTAAATATACACATAAAATATATCAGAAATATTATATCGACATTTTGAGTTTTTGAAGTTGCAATATGTCCCTCATTCGTTATCTCTCTCTCCATTATCTCTCTCTTTATTTTATATTTTTTTATAAATATATTTAAATTCTTTAAGAATTCATAAAATATTAATTTTAGATCCAAAAATTATAAATAAATAATTAATAGAATCATTGTAAAATTTACTTCATTTTTACATGCTAAAATTTGCAAAATAATTTCTTTTCAAATCAACATAAATTATTTAAATATAAATTTAATTTTTAAAATTTTTAAAAATTATTATTTAGTTACCAAATTATAAAAATTATTATTCTATATATAATTTCACCAAACATAAATTTTAATATAACTAATTTCATAAAATATATTCTTATAAGATAAGATTTTTATCTCTTTCTCATATATATATATATATATATATACACTCTAGTCCAAATTAATTAATTAAATTTAATTATTTTTAAAATAGTTATAATATATTTCTTTCTGATATAGTTAAAGATCTCACATTGAATAATAATAAAATATATAAAAGATTTATAAGTGAGTGGATATTGAATCTAGCATAAATCAATTGATTTTATATAAGTTGGTTAATACTCTTAATATTATATAAACTTCCAATATTTATAAAATTGTATTAGAGACAACTCTACACTCTCTCAGTCTATATTTTTCCGTCAATCTATCAGCCATATTTCAGTAGGGTCTTACACATGTGTGAATCTAAAATCTAAATCGACTATCTATTATCTCAGTTATAGCTCTTAGTAGCTATGTATTATTAAGATCTGACACATATGTGAATCTAAAAATCTAAATTTGTTATTTATTATCTCAACCATCAGTTCTCGATCTATTATACTACATGCTAGTTAATAGTCTAACATATATCAAAATAGAGTGTTAGAGTTAAAGATTTCATATTGAATAATAACGAAATATGTAAATGATTTATAAGTGATTGAATGTTGGTACATGCTAGTTAATAGTCTAACATATGTCAAAATAGAGTGTTAGAGTTAAAGATTTCATATTGAATAATAACGAAATATGTAAATGATTTATAAGTGATTGAATGTTGGACCTAGCATAGCTAATTAGTTTTATGCAAAAATATTTCAACACTTACCCATTTTATAAGGCCTCACTTGTGTGTTGATCTATGGATTTTAACAGTTTCAAATAATTTTTATTAAATAAAATTTCAATTTAAAATAATTAAATTTAAAAAATTGTACTATTTATATAGTTAAAAGATTAAATAATTAAAAACATAATTTACATTAAGATTTATATTAATTAGTTTTAAATCATATTTTTTGTTTTTTTATTTAATTTATATTTTTAAAAATATTTTAACATAAAATAGAAATTATTTTAAAATATTTTAATACATGATGTAATTAACACTTTTGTGCATATAAATAGATTTATTATTCACTTTTTTATAACTATTTTATCATATAATAAAAATTATTTTAATAACTAAATAATAATTTTTAAGAATTTTTGAAAATCAAATTTATATTTAAATAATTTATGCTTAATTGAAAAGCAAATATTTTTTTAAAGGTTAAACATGTTAGAACTATATCTTATAATGATTTTATTGACTATTTATTTATAATTTTTAAATCTAAAATGAGTATTTTATAAATTTTTAAAAAATTAAAAATATTTATAAAAAATATAAAATAAAAATAGAGAAATAACGGAGAGAGATAACATAGGAGCGGGTGCATTACTTTTTTATAACTTCAAAATTATATTCGCGCCTTTAAAAATTTAAATGTTGATATGATATTTATGGTATATTTTAAAGTTGGATATATTTGCATCTTATTTCTATTTTAAATTTAAAAAATAAAGAGACCATTAAAATCTTGTTTCATATAGAAAATTTGGAGATATAAAAAATCCGTTGCACATGCTCTAACTGCAACAGCTGTTAACTAAACTAAACAATTCTTGAATTGTATAAATGTACTTATCTACATGTAGTGAAACATAACAACATTTTACCTTTATTTAATGCCTAATTAAATTAGTTTGATTCATTATTAACAAGAACAAAATGTATAATAACTGTTTTATCTTTTTTCTTTTCCCAGATATTTAGCAATGGTAGATACAAGAGTGTAGTCCACAGAGTTCTTGTAAATCCTTCCAAGTCAAGGTTCTCTATTGCTTCATTGCATAGTTTACCTTACAGTAGCATGATTCGACCATCGCCAAAACTTATCAATGAAAACAATCCAAGGCGTTATAAAGATACAAATTTTGCCAGTTTTATGGAATACGTTACATCTTATGAACACAAGAGCAAGAGTTTCCTGGAATCAAGAAAATTGATAACTTGATTGGAAAATTAGAAATATTAACCAGAAAAGTCTAGTCTTCTTGACTTTTTGTAGGAAAATATACTATTTAATAGCTAGCAAATATTTGTGGAAGTCACAGACACAGTTAGATGAATTGTATTATGGAATTTTATGGAAAATAAAGATAATTTTATGCTTTTGTAATTAATCTCCCTCACTTAAATCTATAAAATTAATGACATACATATACTAATATATAGGGAAAACACATCATCAAACCCTTGAATTTTCTTTGATTTGTCTATTGAACCACTAAAGGTTTATTTATCTAAAAATTTATTTGAGCCCTCTAATTTTTATTTTTACACACATTAAATGTCTATTTAACAATTATTATTAACAAATTTGAAAAACATGTATGTTAAAAAGACGTGATGAGGTTGATCATTGTACAAAAGTCTGATTATAATTGTTAAGTACCATAAAAATGAGTGAAAAAAAAATCTCAATACATATTTGTAATTCATCAACTCCCCTATCGAAATGATATCTTCCATTTAAATAAAATATATAATCAACAACCAATTACAACAACAAAAATAAACAATATATTCAAAAATAAAAACAATAATTTAGTAATCCGATAATTATATTTTCCTCTTTCTATCCTTTTTATTTTCCTATTTGAAGGTCATATCTTCGCTTCAAATATCAATACCCACAAATTATTACTCCCTCTGTGAGGCCGTAAAAAAGTGAGTAAATAAAATTAGAATACATTTATGCCTTAAATTTTTTTAAATTCACAAAGAAAATAATTTTTGAAGTTTACCAGAAATAAAATAAAGGCTGAAATTTTATTGATAATAAAATATTCTTAAACTATTACATAATAGGTCTATTTATAAGTCATTAAATCCTAATTATAAATTAATAAAATTATTACATAGAAATTTAAAATATTCTAAAATTACTTGAAAAATAAGGAAAGTAAATATAATATAATTAGGAAATAAAATAAGTATAATAAATCTAATCTAAATATAAAATTAGATAAGTATAATTAAAATATTTATAAAAATAGATAATTATCACTGCATCATTCTCCTCCACTTTAAGAAAACTTGACCTCGAGTTTATAACCTGAAATTGAAATCTTTCATGCCAAACAAATATTTTGAATATACTGATATTTTCATGAGGCAACTTTCAAATAAGATTTTGGTTTGAAAGTTAAATTAATTTGGAGCAAAATTGAAATTATTAATCTCAATAAAATCAATCTTTTAAAACTCAATAGGATCATAGGAGATGTGGGTTATGAATTTACTTTGAAATTTAATAAATTGATTACCGAAATCTTCACCCTTACTTCTTTCTATATTCTCTTCACTTGGATATATTTCAAAAATCTCAATTTTTTTTTACTTCTTTACTTGGTTCAATCTCAATCTCTATTTTTTCTTCCATAATAATTGATTCAACTTGTGAATCTTGTAGACTTTCTTTTTCAATTTTAGATTCTTGAATATTAATAATTTCACAAGCTTTCACCTCATTTGACACATGTTTAGTAACTGAATTTTCTGATTAATATCTAAACTCAGCAAATTCAATTTTCTCATAGTTAGAAGCTTCCCTCTTGATAAACTGAATTTCATCAAAATCATTTTTATGGATTGTACTACTGCAATAAGTAAAATTTTTTCACAAAGACTTATAAAACTAATATGAGAATATTTTTCCAACTTCTCATAATACCTATTTAATTTTTTATTTAAATCATAAAGTATATTATAATCACGATAAAATTTATTGAATAATAATTCTTTTATTTTTGTCCATGACCAAATTTTATCGTATATTTTTTGATAAACAATCCACCACTCCAAAGTGTCACCTTTTAATTTCCAAGAAGTAAGTCTAATTTTTTCCTTTCCATAAATATCATGATAATTAAAATATACTTTCAAATTAAATAACCATTTTATAAAATTTTTTTCATAAAAATCACCATCAAAATAAGAAATATCACTCCAATGAGGAACATCTCTATGAATAGATTGATTATGAGGACGAGATCTATCATATATACGATCTCGAAAATAGGAATACGTCGGCTATAAGCAACATCATTTAAATTAGGAAATGAGATAATTAAACTATACATATCAAAAAGAAAATTAAATCGTTTGTTATGTGATCAAGGAAGTATTAACAATCCAACACCAAAAATGAAAAAATTCAAAATTAAAGCTTCTTCTTTTTACAACCTGAATTTTTCAAAACAAAAACAAACACCTAACAATATCTATGTTAGTGAACCATACCTATTGGCAAACGTTGCTGTATAAATTGACGAATACGCTAGACAATTCGTCAAGTTCCTTGCAGAAGGACCCATTAAGTACAACACCTATTGCCTAGACAAGATAGCAGTACAAGGGATTTATTACAAGTTGAAGCAACATCATTTAGCAAGGATTTAGGAATCAAAGACTCAAATTATGATCAGGTAATGATGTTCATCAATCTTGAGAGATCCAAAATACTGGATTTCTCTCTCTCTCTCTCTTCAAATAAGTCATATTCACAAAAATTATAAACAAGTTAAGTCATAAGTGTGAAAACGATCCAGCTTACTAGTTTAAGCAATTGAGTTTTATTTAACTTATGTTTGACCCAGTATTAAACAAATTTGAAAATCAAAATCCATTAATTTAATTTAATCAAGGTGAAATGGATTTTTATGGTACCGAATTCTTACTAATTCGTGAGCAACTCGACTCATGATTCGTCTCTGTTGCCATAACTAGAACTCATGCCCTATTTTAAATTTAGTTAAAATTTTTTGTTTCATCCAATAGCATGGAAGGATATGAGCTAGATAACCTTGGATATATATATATATATATATATATATATATATATATATATATATATATGATAAGAAAGCAAAACTAATCAACACAACAAACAAAGAAACAAACTCTTCCAAGGAAAATATCTCTGCTGGAAATCAAGAGGATATCTCTGCTGAAAATCAAGAGAATAATTCTCACCAACCCATGCCTATAATTATGGCCTGTATAAATATTTTCTTTGCATTTGAGTTTTATTCAAGAATCAAATATACAAAAAGATAATATTGTTCTTCATGGTATCAGAGCTGTGAAACTCGCAAGCATAAAACAGCGAAGTTCCTCCATTTTCTTGTTGATCAGATATGGAAGAACCCAAGCTTACAATACAATCAATCAATATATGTTCCAGTTTGGTATCAGTCAAACTAGGCTCCAACAATTATCTCATGTGACGATCACAAATCCTTCATCTATCTCACAGTCCCGGTGTGCTTCATCATCTAGAAAAGAATGGTGAAAAACCTAAAGCCTTGCTGAAAGAAGGGGCTGTAAATCCAGCCCATACCTTGTGGTTAACAAATGATGGACTTCTCATTTCATGGTTGCTTGCTTGGCACAATAAAGGAAGAAGCTCCACCATCCATTGCAGAAGATGTAACTGCCTACGATGTTTGGAGTTCGCTAGAGCAACAATTGCTACCAACCACTATTGAAAAGGAAGGTCTTTTGAAAAACATGTTGATGACCATCAAGAAAGGATTGAGATCCTTAGATGATTATACAAAATAATTCAAATCATTTTGTGATAATCTTGCAGCCATAAAGAAACCAGTTGTTGATCTTGATAAAGTTTTCCAATTTGCACGTGGACTAGGGGCAAAATATGAAGGCTTCCGTCTTGCTATGATAACCCAACCTCTTTATCCTACATTTAACCAATTTGTGCTTGCTCTTCAGGAATACAGTCAGACTCTTGCTTCTCAAAAGGAAGAAGAGAACAACTATATTGAATACAACCAAGCACTCTTCAAAAAACGTGGGCGAGGTAGAAGCAATAGGGGAAATCGAGGAGGTTTTAATTTGAAAGATAGAGGCTTCATTCCATCTGGTCGTTACAACAATGCAGGTTCAAGTGCAAACAACTCCATGACAGAGAGGACAAAAGAAGCTAGACAACACCAAGAAAAAGGTGATCAACCAATCTGCCAAATTTGTGGAAAAATGAATCATGTTGCCTTTGATTGTTGGTACAGGTTTGACTATTCCTATCAATCAGAAGACCTACCACAGGCTTTGGCAGCTCTCACATTGAACAATGACTCCTCTTTACATGGACTCGGCAGCAACGACACACATGACTAACGATGCAGGTATATTATCTTATTTAAAACCATACAGAGGGAATGATGTCGTTTATGTTGGCAATGGAAACAAACTTGATATAACACATACTGGAAATGCATGTGTTGGAGAATTGAATTTAAAAAATGTTCTTGTTGTTCCAAAACTGAAAAAAAAACTTGGTTTTGGTAAGTAAAATTACTACTGATAACTCTTGCACTGTTGAATTTGTTAGAGATACTTCCTATATTGTAAAATAGGAATTTCACTTCTATTAAGGATTATGTATATTTCCTATATTGTAGAATAGGAATTACATTTGTATTAATTAGGAATCATTATTTGTTCTATATTTGTTTCTCTTTTAGTTTTATTAGATGTGTATAAATAGGACTCTACTCCTTTAATTAATTCAAGAATAATAAAATACAAAACTTCTCACAATAATCTTAACAGAATTCACACCATCTGATTTTTAAGGATCCAAAAAAGAGAACAATAGGGAAGGGGCATAATCAAGGGCAACTATATTCTTTGGATTCAAGCTTTCAAGAAGCTTTATCAGCAATAAAAGGGAACAACTCATTTTCTTTATGGCACCAACGTCTTGGTCATCTAAATGCAAAGATTTTATCTTTGTTAAAAGGAAAGAAAGTCATTGATGTCACAAATTGGCAAACTAAGCCTTCCATTTATGTTAGTTGTCAATCTGGAAAGAGTTGTAAACAACTCTTCAATTTAAATAATAATATTTCTGATTATCCTTTACAAAAGTGCATTGTGACCTATGGGGACCAGCTCCCATTGCCTCAAATCAAGATTTTTGGTTTTATGTTGTTTTTATAGATGATTTCTCAAGGTTTACTTGGTTATACCCTTTGAAGAAAAAGTCAGATTTGTACTCTTGTTTTTTTGAAGTTTCAGAGATTAGTAGAAAACCAACTTGATAGAAAAATCAAAGTTTTTCAGCGTGATGGAGGAGGAGAGTTTAACTCCTTTGATTTTCTTAATCATATTATTATATGTGGAATTTAGTTGCAAATTTCATGCCTTAAAACACTTGAGCAAAATGGAGTGGCAGAGAGAAAGCATCAGCACGTTGTTAAGACAAGTTTAACCATGGTATTTCATGTTAATATGTCATTATTTGTTAGGTTGATATTTTATCTATTTAATTAGGGACAATATTAAATAATTCATATTTATTTTTAATTCTTTTTAACCCATTTTAGCCAGTTAAATTAAGTTTTAATTGAATTTAATTACTAGGTAAGTGAATCTTAGTTTTAACGATATCTTCTCTTAATTGTTATTAATTAATCTAGAAATTTGGAATAATATTTGTGTCTGGAAAATAAATTTATAACAAGGGCAAATTACATCTCAATTCTTAGTTTTTGTGTGCAGATGGAAATTCAGCAGGAGAAATTGGCTTGGATATAATAAAAGGAGAGTTGGACTGCTAAAAGCTAAGCAAAGATAAGCTAAATCGCAGGAAAGATAATCGGCAAAATTGGCACAGCAACTGCAAGACACAGACTCTATAACCGGGTTACCCGGTTACCTTGAGGTGTAAAACAGGTTATTTGTAGAAGGAACCGGTTAGCGCTGATAAAATTTATTCACGCACTAACCGGTTAATCAAGACCCGATTTTTAACAATCAAGACCCGATTTTCGGGGAAATTTGAGGGTTTTTGAATCCAAGCATATCTTTCGGTTATAAATAGGCACCCTAAACTTCCAAGTGGGGGATCGAAACTTCGGAAAACATTAGCTGCCGCCAAGATTTTCATTAAGAACAGAGGAGCTGAATTTCTTGATTTTTCCTTGGAGATTTGAGCTTTGTGCAGAATTTATTTTTAGGACCTATTTTCTTTCATTCAATATTTGTAAGGATTATTTAATCACAACATTCCATCATTTATTTATTTATAATTCTTGTTGAGATGATATTTGGATTGTTAAATTTAATTATTTTCCTTTTGATTTTCATTATGAGTAGCTAAACACCTTTCAGGGTTGAGATGGATTCGTTAGGTTGATTGTTGGATTTTGACATTTGAATTAATTAGAGAAGATTACTTAAGATTAATCTATTAATTTTGGGCTTTTAAAATAGTGAGATTAACTGGCCATTGATTTTTCTAATTAAT
>CANXYC010221253.1:0-15093 GCA_948193065.1 Aleurites moluccanus | reverse complement strand
TAAATATTTATAAGAATATATTAGGACAACTGCATAATATCAAACCAACATTTTTCCTTTTCTTTTCCTTGAATTACGAGACAAACTTTTATAGATATTGATTTGTATATCACTTAGTGGAAAATTTCAATTTAATAATTTTAATTTGTGATATTATAAATTTAAATTAAATTAAAATTTAATTAATCAAAACAAAATCACGTTGTAGCTAGTTAGTTATGACAAGCGAAATAAAACAAACTAACTTATAATATTTAAATTTAATAAAATAATAATAATGATGATAACAACTTAAATGTTTTAATATTTCATTTTCAATTGAGAATAGAAAGGAGATAATATCATCTTTGAAAACTATCACTCTTTTTTTTTTTTTAAAATAAAAAATAAAAAAAGAAGAAAAAAAAAACAAAAAAAAAAAAAAGAAGAAAAGAAAAAAAAAACAAGAGCTTTTCACTCTTATTTGATTAAGATTGTTGATTGTTTTCATCATCTACTTTCTTCTTGACCTGATTAATTTTATTTTATTATTTGGATCAGTAACAACTTCTATTTGAAAATAGAAATTAAAGTGATTTGGCTGAATATTTATCATAATTTTAAAATTATTAAAATATAATTAATTAAAATTAAAAAGTAAAAATATTTTTATTTTTTATTATTTTTATAGAATTGATTAATAATAAAATTAAATAGAAATATTTAATATATTTATATTTTAATGTCTTGAGTCATTTTATAAGAAAAATAATAATTAACTCTAATTATAATTAAAAGCATCAATTAATCAAAAGGACAATTAGTCGAGATTGAAAATTTGACCATCTGTTCCTAACTTAGTCGGTTGACGCCATGAAGTCAATGGATTAATTAATAATAGAAAAGAAAGAGTGTGAGACAAATGGTTGGCTGGACTTATTCAAAATCGTAGCCTAGTTAATACAGAAGAACAAATAAAATAAAATAAAAAATTATTTATAAAAAATCTTATTTTATACCTAAAATATTCACCCAGCCAATAATTAATCATTAGTTTGTTTACTATTTTCTCAGCAAACTAATGATTAGTTGCCAATAATTATCATTAGTTAAATCTTATTTTTTTTCTCGTGTTTAATTAACTCCAAATATCAAATATTTAAATCTTTAATAATTTTTAATGTATTTTTTTTTAATATGATTAAAGATTTAAATTAAATGTATAATAATTCTAGCGTATAAAATTGACTTATTTGACTCACACTGCAAGAAAAAGTCTAATTATCAATAAAATTTTCAGTAAGCAATTATTGAAACTGAGAAATTCCGTTGTTACGTACTAATGTTCAGCTTCAAAATTAAAGAATTATATATATATGCAAAACTGAGAAAAACAGGATAATTAATTAATAATGAACCTTTGAGAGCAGAACTTGGGCTCCAGCATATCTGAGATCCAACTAAATTCAGCAACATTAGCATTAATAGATTCATCTATAACATAGCGCAAGTAGGTGGCTTTCTTGCTTGCCATGTATAGCCAAGTTGCTGCCCACATTAGTTCATCCCGCATTAATTAATAAATAATTAATATTTGATTAATTATCCAACATTATTAATTGAATGCTCAATGAAATTGAAATATATATATATATATATATATATAAGTGAACAAAGAGTACATTATAGCCAGAATAAGAGCAATAGAAGAGACCAAAAATAAATCGAGCCATGTAAGCTATTCTGACTGGAAACATCACCGATAAGTTACAATAAAATAAATCGTTAAGTAATTGTGATAATGAAAAATTAATTAAGTGACTATATTAGAATAAAATATATAATTAAGTAACCACCTGCGCAAATTATCCGAAAATAACAAATGCTCTTAGACTGACTATGTGCAAGATCAGGCCAGCGAGGATGAGCATCATTAACAATCTTAAAGAAATCAATTGACAAAACAAAAACAAATATTAGCCGCTCGGAAACAAAATTATATATTCAATAAAAATAAAAAATTAAAGGAATAATATAGAAATTAAAAAATTTAAAAATAAAGGGAAAAAATCTTAAACTCAGTAGGGAAAATAGAAGAAAGTATGATTAATACATCAGTTCTGTCGGAAGGGAAAAATATCTGCAAAATCAACAAAAGGAAATAAAAATTAGCCAATTAAGTCATAAAAAAAGTAAAATAAAGGAAAACCTTTCAAACTCGCCATAAAAACATAGCATATAACAGCATATTCTCCAAGCAAAAAAATGAGAGAGCCACAGTTAGGTTTTTTTTTTTTTTTTTTTTTTTTGATAAAATACGAAATATTTCATTGCTAAGAGACAAAAGGAATGTACAAGCAATGAGGTCCGGAGGAAACTCAAACAACCATATTACAATTTAAAGGGGCCTAGTTGACCAATGAGCTAGAAAAGGAGCTGCACAATTTGCCTCCCTTTCAACATAAGCCTAGGAAGAAGTTTTAAAAGAACAAGTTAACTCACGAATACCATGTAATAACTAACCCAAACTGGTTAGCAAGACTATCCCCGCCTGCAGTTTTTGTACTAAAGATATCGAATCAGACTCCAAAATGATAGTCAGTAGACCAAGATCCTTGGCCAACTCCAGTCCACACTTCATAGCCAGTGTTTCTGTATTTTCAATCTCAAATACCTGAGTCATAGACAATTAACTTTCTATTAGACACTTCGTGTATAACTTAATAATAAATATATATCACTACAAGAAAATGGGCTTATGCTTACATTAAAATTACCATTTATCCATGCTTCTAAACGTGGGCAAATTCATCCCACACTTCAAAAAAACATGGTGTAACGCATAGCTAATCGTAGTGTCGACACGAATTTGCCCATACTTTAACCAAGCGGTGGGAAACTTTTTACCCATGCTAACTAGACCGCACTTTAAAGCGTGGGCTATATTATCCACGCTTCAAAGCGTGGTTGTTTTACATACCAAATAATTACACGTCCATGTTTTATAGCGTGGTTAATTCAACTCGCTTTAAAGTGTGGGCATATAATTTTTAAATTTATATAAATGGCCACGCTTGTATCAACGTTCTTCGAAAGATCTATACTACATCGCCCACGCTTGACCACTTATAATAAAAATCAAAATACAATGTTCAGCTCCTAAAAATGAAAATAAAATTAATTATTATTCTATCTCAATATCAATCCTAACCCAACTATTAATATCATTCAATTCATCAATTCCTAATGCATTGTAAGGCATGCATTGGGTGTATGTTTCATCATCCTCCGTTTGTAATTCTCTTCCCATATCATAGCAATCTCTAGGTTTAAGATTACATGCCACCATTCATTATTTTTTTTATCTTCCACATAAAAAACTTATTTTGCTTGAGATGAAAACACAAATGGATCATCCTTCAATTGTTCTTCAGTGTATATTAGTATAGAGAAATTAACAAGGGTGAATCCATTTAAATCTCTCTTTAATCTCCGAGATGACTTATCGTCCACCCAATTACAACGGAATAGAACAACTTTAAACTTCCCATAATAATTTAGTTCTGCAATTCATGTAAGAACACCAAAATAAGTTTGACTTTCAGCTTCAACCATAACTCTAGAATTTTAAATTTTTCTGAACTTATCACGGATACTAGTATGAAATCAAAATTCGTTGATGATAGAACCGCTAAATCACTGAACAACATTATTTGTACCTCGAGCAATGGCTATGATTTCATTTGAACAATTGCTCTCAATCACCTTTAGCACCTAAAAATATCAAATATTTTCATTTATAAGATGACTATAAAATATACTTCTCTACATCATCAAATTTTTTATTATATCTCACTTGTCGAAAAAGCCAATCATAAAATCCTTCAACTAGCATGTCACGTCCCACTGTAGGAGGCATGACGGTCCTAAAGCACGGATAAATTTAAAGTCACAAGATATCCGTAAAACTTTTAAATATGTCAATCATCAATCATTCATACTTAAATTTATTCAATAATATTCAAACTCCATTTAACAATTATTAGTCTTATAGAAATTTTGACAAAATTTCCTCTATATTTTTAATCTAATTTCCAACATGAATAATATCAAATTCACATTTTAATAATTTCTCAACCTGCATAGAAAATACACTCCCAATATACACCACCCTTATATCTTCAACTCCACAATTCAGGTAGGCATATATAGCACTTCTATATTTTCTTTTATATCATATCTTACTAACTCATTCACATTTAACCATATTATTACTATTACCATTTTCATTAACAGTTATCACATATATTTCATAGTGCATTAAATCACTAATTAAGTTTCCAATGATATCTCATATGCTAGTTATCATATAATATATACATACACTTGTTAGATACCACACAAATATAAAATAAACATAATTGTCTACACCCCAAATTGTATCCCATGGAGTTCTAAGAGTTTATACATATGACTCCATAAACATTAATTATATTGAAGTTCTCAGTATCCCAAATACGAAGGACTAAGTGACTTGGGAACAACTTCTATTTCTTTTTTCCTGAAAAATAACAAATAACCACATAATGAGTATAAACATACTCAGTGAGTTAAATATACACCATTAAACATAACAAAAAGGTAAATAAATGTAAGATAAGTCAATAAAAGTTAAATAATAATGAATCTGATAAGTAGATGCGAATATATCAAATTTGCATATCAAAAACTAGTTATCTGCACACCAAATGCCCTTGAGTGTATGGAACAAATAATGGTGATAACAGTAATAAAGAAAATTGAGTAAGGAAATGAATATCTAAGGTAAACAATATGAGATAAGGGTGTCATAAGCATCATATGTAGAAATATGTAGAAAATACTGATATTGGGCCTTGAACACGTATCACATTTAACTTTAGCATTTGCATGTAAAATAACGAAAGGCAGGCCAGACCCCACAACTAGGACAAGTCTCTTCCTAGCTAGAATAAAAACTGTAAAAGAATCATTGTGCACAATGCTGAAAATATTTACCCACTACCCCGTCGATAAGATAGCTCTGTCAATTCTACACATTTAGGCCAATGAGGTCATTTAACAATATCATGTATACATTGTAAACATTACAATATAATAGCATTCAATCGATAAATTTGGCTCATTTAACATTCAAGGTTAATACTTTTCAGTAACATGTAACTGGTTTCATTCTTGGTATAAAGGTAGATAATTAATAATAATCAATGTGGTATATGATTGAACATTTAGTGTGCATAACAATTAGAATTTCATGGTACAAAATCAATCAAACTAAATATCACAATTCAGGTTCTCAAGGTGAACAATGCAATAAACATATCAATTTCAATAACAATTCAATGGTAATAGATCAAGTTAAGCTTGATTAATCAAAAGATGATCGATGATCAATGACAATAACAATGAAGTATTTGGTATAGAAGGAAAAATACTCAATTTGAATTTAATAATTCAAGTTATGGATAAACATAATGATGTATACATAACTCACCTTAACCTTTAACCTTTACATTTTCCATTTCCTTTTTCCTTAATTCAATGCCTTAGCACTCATGGTTCTCATCATTTTTTTTATTTATTCTTGATACTACATATCCAATTAATTTCAATTTAGATACCAATTAACATGAAATTACATTAATTATATTTATATTTAAGAAATTTATAAAATCCCTAATTTCTAAGGTTTACCTATATGAAAACCCTTATTGGCAGCATGTATTCTGTTTCTCATATCTCTCTCTATAATTATTCAATTGCTCCAATTCTTTTTTTGTTTAAACTAAACGTATGAGATTACTATCTATTCAAATTTCAAGTCAATCTAATTACTACATTCTTAATAGTTCATTAAAATTATACCTATTGTCCTGCTGTTCATATCCAGACAGACTCCATTACCATGCCTATAATTGAATCCGTATTCATCCAAATGCAAAACCATTTTATAGTCAATTAGTTAACATATAAACAAACATTTTTTTTATGTTTGACACTTTTCATAATTCAGACTCTAAGGTTCTCATATTAACAGAACATAGTAACCCTTTCCTATTTGTCTATCAATTTGGACAGATAATTCTTATAGCTTAATATCTCTCAAAATATAAATTCAATGCTAAAATCCTTTTATAGGCCTCTAAATAAGATATAAATAAACACTTTCATATTCAATACTTTGCTTAATTCAATATCTAACGTTATATAAAAAAAACACACATTAGCTTTTTTAAGAAACCATGCATCCGAGTTAGTCTCTGTTTTCATTTAATATCTCCTTCAATTCGAATTTCCTAAAATCATTTTACATGCATCTAAATAACACATATATCTACAACTTTCATGTTTTACACTTTCCTAAATTCATTTATTAAGTTTACGGAATTCTAACTACAAGTTTATGTTTTAAAACAGATTTCAAGATTCCTCTAAACCCTAATTCATCTTTAACTTATTTTTTTATCTCAATTAATTCAATTCATTACTCAATTAAGTTATAACTCTTACAAAGTAAATCAAAGAATTAAGTTTAGAAATTGTACCTTATATTTAGATGATCATTTCCTTCTCTTTTCCTTCTAACATAGCTTGACAATAATTTTCATCAACCTTTCCTTCATCCATCTTCTTTCTTCCATCTAATTTTCCTATCTTGTTTTGGTTTCTAAAAAAAGAGTTGAAGAAAATTCTTTGGAAGCCTTGTAAGAGTGGTTCTATTTTTTCCCCCCCAATGAATAAACCTATCTCTTTCTTTTATTTACATCAAAGCTCATAAGAAGAATTAGAAAAAAAAAAAAAGTAGAGAATTCTAAAATGATAGCAATTTGTCAAATTTCCATAAATTAGTAGAAAAATCTCCATTAAAAATCTATCATCCCTTATCACTATGGCCAGCCAACTTTGGAGCAAAATACATGAATTCTCCAGAAAATTTGGTATAAATGGATATTTTCTTGATGGGTTCCACAACTTTTGATGTTTAGACTTTGACCCAAAATTTTCTATATTTATATTTATAACCACAATTCTTTTAAATTCTTTTTAATTAAGTCCCTAAGTTCATTCCATTAAAATTCTATGAAACCTTACATTTCCTATTATATCTCATCTCAATTGAATTAATTAACTTAAATAGTTAAAGAATTTTTATTTTGAACTTATTTTGGTAAAACTGCAAAATTGGAAATTTACATTTACTTACTTTATCTTCTCTTCCATATCCATCTCCAATCAACTTTAATATCATATTCACTTCAATTTATTTCTAATTGGACCATGATCTATCTTAATCCAAGTTAAGTAAAAGAAAATTGGAAAAAGAATATGTCGAAAATTAATTAAAAATTAAGAACCGACAAATGCTCCAGAATAAAATTTTCTCTTTACTTTATTTTCTTCACTATCCATTTGCCTATTTATATTCATATTATTCCTCAAAGTATTTTTTCTTGATAGTTTAAGATCCTAACTTAGAGTATCTTTAATCAATTATGGTAAAGAACTTCTTAAAAATATTATATAAAAATCAATTATCGATAATACTGTTTATTATCGTTCTTATGATTTTTCGAAAAAAAATTTCTTTAAATTTCATTCTTATATTTTCCTTAAATCAATTTGACATATTTACTCTTCAAGTAACGTAATATCCATAATTATGATCTACTTGAATTCGTACATTTTTTTAGGATATTATAAGGGATGTCACTTTTACCATTGACTTCTAAAGCTTTAAACCACTCTCTTATCCACTAATTAATTAAGAATTAAGATTTAAAATTTATATTTAGGTGAATTTTATATGTAATTTTGTGGAATTTTAATTGAAGAAGATAAAGGAAATAATGAGTTTAGTGTCAAGGTAACTACGGCGAAAACTAGAAAATAAAGAAGATATGTTTTGTTTTCTTTCTTTTATACACATTTGTCACTTGGACACTTAACAATTAAGGAAGGAAGAAAGAAAAATATGAAGGAAGAAATGATAGAAAAGCTACAGTCAAAAGGGAAAAGAATGAAAGGAGTAAGACACTTGTCATATAAATAAGTGAAGAAAACAAATTTAGGAGTAGAAACAAAAAGGAAGCTGCAGTCAAATGATAAAAAGAAGCAAAAATAATTCATTTCTTTATTTGTTTAAGTTTACCATATATGACACTTGGCAAAATGATAAATGAAGAAAGAAAATAGAAAAGAAAGAAAGGAAATGGCCATTGCAACTAAAGAACAAGAAAAAGAATAAAACTTATAAATTTGTTTTAGTTGGTAAACATTTGGTCCAATTAGAAATTTAAGAAGAGGAAAATCAAAAATAAAAACAAAAATGAAGAAATAGTGTCACATCCCCATTTAGGAGTATGATAGTCTTAGGGTATGAGATAAGCCTACCTACCAATACATGTAGAACTCCAAATCACATAATTACCTAATTAAATTTTGACAGAATCTCCTTTATAAATTTATTATATTCCCATATCAAATCAAACCTAGAAACACAACCTGCGAAGAATAACACTTCTATACCACCCTTACTTCCTCACTACAATAATTTAATTACATTTAACCAATTATCATAGACAATAATCAAATGCTCTCATATGATATCAAAGTCACACTTCAATTTCAGGAACATGACAGTTCTAGAATGTGAGAATGATTTATATTACTAATACCCGTAGAACCCTGCTATAATATCACATTTAATCTCATTATCTTCACATTCTTTATAATTATCATCATTTTTATATCTTTTCATGTCATCATCCACATTCACATTCCCATTAAACTTATCATTAATGTAGGATTTCATTTCACATATTACCCACAACATAGCTTAGTAACATTAACATAATTTACATACTAACTTTTATATAACACTAATCTATATTCCTGAATTACCATAGAGCAGTTAGATATATAAAATAGATCAAAATATATAACACATTACGTTGGAAGAAAGAGCTAGTTCCAATAGATGAAGAAGGAAGCCTTATAGAACCACTTCTACTATCTCCTTGAACCTGAAAAAAAAATATTTAACCACTAAAAAGTGAGTAAAGATACTCAGTGAGTCATAAATATGTCATTATATATATAAAGGTTAGGTTACAGATGGTTAACCCACCAAATGATCAAGATTATGAAGAATAGTAAGTCCAATTTGCCAATAAAGAAGGTGGAATATAAAGTACGAATCACAGTGATCAATAGTACAATCATAAGGTAATGTGGAATAATGAAAAGCTCATAGTAGCAATGCATGACAAAATTAAGGGCCTGTAAATATAATAATAAAGAGCTATAATCCGGAAGCATATCCAATCTAGTAATAATAATATAAGGTTGATCAGACTTTATGGCTAGGACAATAATCCCTTTCTAGTAATGGTCCAATATAATGATCATTGTGCACAATGCCGATGGTACTCATCCACTACCCCATCAGTAGGGAGTTCTGTCATGTTAGCATGTAATAAATATATTAGGGTTCAAATATAGTATCAATTAAATAAGGATATCAATAAGTACAATCAATAATCCAATAATCTCATTTGGTATCCAGTGAAACAATAGAGTAACAATGTAACAATAATCAAGTAAATAAACAATAGGAAAAATGAGCCAATTCCATTCAGCCAAGGTGGGGTTAGGTGCCAATGGTGTCATTGTGGTAAGCTCTAATAGGCAGTTCATTGAACACTTAGTGGACATGAAGTTTCATTCATTTAGACATTTTATTGAACATTTGGTGTGCAACTTATAAATAACAAAATGGTCGCATATTTGGATAACATCAATTTGGCCAATCCAACAAACATTAAGAACACAATCCAACAAAACCATAGGTTTGCAAATTCCAATCAAAGCAAGAAAATCAAATGGAAATGGAGTATGGTCATTCGGCCAAGAAAGTGAACATGAACAAATGATTTCCATAATTCAAGAAATGGCTATTTCCATGTATAACATATTGACAACTCACCTCAATCACTTGATTAGCCAAAATCATCTCTTTAATCCTCAATAGTCAAAGTAAGCATTTATGTCTTCCATCATCACCATCATTATTCTTTCCACTTTTTTTTTTTTTTGTGCTACATATTCAAATTAACATGGTTTAGACTTTATTTTAACATAGAATCTGAATTTATAAGCTTAAATTGGATTAAACCTAACTAACCCTAATTTTAGAGTTTTTGGATATAATGAAAACCCTACTGACAATTCTTGATTCAATTATTTTTACCTTTAGTTACAAATATCAAATTATTTCAATTTTTCCCCCTTAAACTAGATACATGAGGTTATAACATTCCAAAATTCAGCTTAATATATGCTTTATACAATTTTTGATGAATTTTTGAAGTCTACCTTGTTCCTATGTAAGTGTCTATCCGGGCAGGTCCTATAATCATAATTATATCTCACAATGTACATATCTAATTGAAAAACTGCATTATAGTCATCTAATTCTAATTGAACACTTTTCATGTTTTATATTTTGTCTAATTTGTCCTCTAAGGTCATCAAATTAAATGGACAAATTTGAAAATCCTGCAGAATTAATATTATGATCTAGTCTGATTTGAAGATCAACATCTCCTCACACACATCAAATTTTGCAAAAATATTTTACAAACATATAGATAAAATAAAATTATAACTTTCATGTTTTATACTTTGCCAAAATCTTTTCTTAAGGCCATGAAAATTAAGGGGTAAAATTCTGCTCTAAAATCCTCTAAACCCCTATTTGATTCATTCCCCATGAAACCCAAAACCTAGATTTTATAATTCTAGAAATCCTAACTTTCAATACATATTTGTATATATTTAGGTTTAATTCATCAAACTATCAATTATTCTATATCTATAATTCATAAATATTAATTAAAGGTAAGGGAATGAAAGTTATCTTAGATGTAGTGACTTGTTGGAATACTAGAAAGAAGTTGGAAATAACTTTTTGAGAAGAGGAGAAATGGGTGAATCGGCTGCCCATAAAGAATGAAGAAAGAAATGAAATTTTCTAGAGTTTTATAGAATTTACATATGGGTCCCACCATTTTGTGAATTTACACTTTGATCCCACATTTTCTACTTATTTACACTTTAGCCGCTCACTTCAATATACTAAATTTTAGGTTATTGGAAGATTTGAAAGGTTATTAACATTTCTTTACTCTTTAATTATTTATTCTAATTTAAATTAAAAGAAAAGATTTGATGACTCTATTTGGGTTATTATGGATAGATTGTTCAGCTTCATGGAGTGCCATTGGTGATTATATCTTATAGAGGTACATAATTTACTTATCGATTTTGGCATAAGTTTCAGGAGGCTATGGGTACACAGCTACGGTTCAGCATAACATTCCATCCATAGACAGATGAACAATTAGAAAGGACTATCCAGACACTGGAAGAAATGTTACAGTTATGTGTTATGGACTTTAAGGGTAACTGGGATCAGTATTTGCCATTGATTGAATTCTCCTACAATAACAGTTACCACTCATTGATGGGGATGGCTCCTTACGAGGCAATGTATGGTAGAAAATGTCGGTCACCAGTATATTGGGTGGAACCAGGTGAGAAACAGTTGGAGGACCCAGAGTTAATAAAAGAGACAATGGAAAATGTGCCAATTATTAAAGAACGAATAAAGATTGCTTTCAGTAGACAAAAGAGTTATGTCGATCCGAAGCGGAAAGATGTGCACTTTACAATTGATGACCATGTACTCCTTAATATCTTACCTATGAAAGGTGTTATGAGATTTGGGAAGAAAGGGAAACTGTCACCGAGATATGTGGGACTATTTGAGATATTAGAGAAGATTAGTAATGTTGCATACAGATTGGCTCTTCCACCCAATCTAAGTCATGTGCATCCGCTATTTCACATTTCCATACTATAAAAGTACGTGCCAGATCCATCACATGTATTAGAATTGCAAGATATGGAGATAGAGGAAGACTTTTCATATGAAGAGCTACCGGTAGGGATTGTAGATAGACAAGTCAGACAGTTACGGAATAAGGAGATACCAATGGTTAAAGTCCTATGGAGGAATTAGTCGATGGAGGAGTGTACCTGGGAAAACGAACATGATATGAAGATCAAGTATCCATTCTTATTCCAACATTGAGGTACGTTTTTATTTTAAATTCGAGGATGAATTTATTTGAAGAGGGGTAGAATGTAAACCCTAGATGCATACTATAGTAATTGAACAGTATAACTAGTTATCGGACCGAAAACACTGATAGTACTAAGGAATTTAGAAGAATTTTTACTGTTTTCAAATTGAGTTAATTTTTCTCAGTTAAGGGGTTAATAAGAGATTAAAAATAAATATAGCTAATTATATGAATAAAGTATGGAAAAGTATTAAAATATGTTGGAAAATTAACATAATGGAAAAACCGTAAATAAGTGAAACTTTAGGGGCATTTTGGAAAAACCACTGTCTATATCCTAGAATGACTTTGAAACCTATATAATGATAAACTACATATAAAAATAAACTATTTCAATTCCCATTTTGAAATTTGATTCTCAGCAGAATTGACAGAATTAATTACAGAAGGAAGTGGGGTCAAAGTCTATTTATTGGAATCTTAAGGACAAACATAATTTGCCAATTTTTCCTACTATATAAGCAACACTTAGGATTTTGTTTTTGGTCATCTTCTTCCTTCCTTTCACCTTTGGCCGAACCATTCCTAGCATTCTTCCTCCATTATTCAAGCAATTTTCTTAAGGAAAACTTGAAGAAAATATCAAATTCAACCTTGTTCTTCCATTGCCTATCAAGATTTCTCTTGGAAACTCAAAGCAAATCAAGATTTAATTCAAAGAGGAATTCATTTCACTCATCCAATTAAGGTAACAAGTTAATTTCTTTGATTAATGATGATTTAGATGTGCTAGACATTGAATTAGATGGGTTTAGTGCTTAATTGCATCAATTGACGCATTTGGTAAAAAATCCCTAATTTCCCAAACCTTAATTGAAGTTGTATGTTACCAAATCATAGAATATTGATGTTAAATGTATAATTAGCTTAGATTATGTTATTTGGATGCTAATGGAAGCTTATTTGTTTATTGATTTGGTTTAGAACGTAAAGAATTGGAAGATTGTGATTTTTGTCTACTTTGAGACAATTGGTGGAAAAGCCAGCATCCAAGCTAATTTGAAGTGTTAGGTGACTTTAATATGCATTATTTGTCATGCCTATTGTGTTGAATTGAATTATAGAAACCTCCCCTAATTTCCCTTGTTTGGTCGTGATGTACTATTCATCACCTTGAATTTTGCTTGTTTTTCCTTTGGTTTCTGATGTATTGCCTCCTATATCAACTCCAACCTCACCCAAAAAAAAAAAAAAACATTCAAGCTTGGACACAAAAGCCCAGCCCTTATCCCAAGTCATTTTGAGCTCTCCCATCTTCTTTTTGGCTCACTTTGATAATCCAAAATGAACCAGCCCTCTCTACATTTAATTAAATAATTTCGGCCCAAGATGAGGATGCATCAAATTTGTGCAATAAGAATTTCAGCCCAATAATTTTAAAATCCCTTGTTTACTATTTTGTGCATGAAGACATCAAGATCATGCTATGGAAGAGAACTAATCACAAGAAGGGAAATAAATCAGCTTTTGACTCACCATTTTCATATTTGGCCAAAACAACTTTTGGGGACACAAAAGCCACAATTCAAGTAGGCAAATCTATCTTTTGACTCATTGATTTTGTCCCTTTATTTGAATTTTTTAAAAAGCCTATAAGAGGCTGATAGTATGCATGAATATTCAGACTTGATGAATGAAAAAAGTTGCTCTTTCATTATTTTCATTTCTTGTTCTTCATCTTGCTTTTCCTTTCATTTATGCATTCTGTTTTAATTTCCTTGCAATTTCAGTTTGAACCTTTTAATTCCAGCAAGTTTATCTTTATTTTTAAGCTTTTATCTTTCCTTTCAAAGTCTTTAATTTCTTGTCTTTAAATTACTTGCAATTTACCTTTCAATTTCTTTTTCCATTTCTAGTCCTTCAATTTCCAGTCCATTTTCATTTAAATAGGGTTTTCAATTCAGGTTTTCATTATTAAGGATTGAGAATTTCGTGATCTTTCCCTATTTAAACTTTTTATTTAGCATCTTAGCTTCAAGTTTTCTGAAGAATACTTTTTATTTTGCTGCTGTTTTAATGGCTCAAAATTCGTCACAATTCTGAAGCCTGAATCTGCCTCCTAGACCTGATTGCTTCTATCTTCCATTTTTTTTTTTATATCAAATCATATCCAAACCTCATCAAAATTAATTAGCAACCTTATAATACCCTAAACTACCATAAAGACCTATTAAGCCAAATTAATAAACTCATTTACAGAAGTGCTCTTTTTTGTGCAGAATGCTTCTCATAAAAATCAGTTTTGAGCACTAAACTTCTGTCTTTATTTATCCTAACCAAATCAACTCCAAATGCTACCAAAATTAATCCCTAATATTAAAACATCATAAATAACTATAGATTCCACTTTATACACCTTAGAGAGATCGTTTGAAAAAGTGCATTATTTTGGGCAGAATTGGATTCAAGATTGGGACTTTTGAGTATTGATTTTGCATCTAATGGTTGGATGACTTAGGAGTATAGTTAGGTTCTAAAATTTTATCACAAGGAATCTCACTCATTGAAATTGAAATACATCAGTTGGTATCAGAGCTTAGGTTGCTGGAGTGAGCTCTTTTCCTTTGTCCAATCTGTTGTTTGTGTATAAGTGCCTATCTAAAGCTTGTGTGTTGATGTTGTGTTAGTATTAAGCCTCTTTGGAGGGATACCATTATATTTTATATTGATTTCTTGTTTTGTAGGTTGTTCACCACGTCTTATGCGTATGATCCTCATTCACAAGACTATGGTAGTTGTTCATATGAACAAAATGCTATTCCTACTTCAAGTGCATACTATGGCAATGCTTATGCAAATTCAAACACTTGGGATTCTTATGGCTATGCATACTATCCACCAAGTAAATCAGTCCAATATTCCCCTCTTG
>CANXYC010221248.1:0-16998 GCA_948193065.1 Aleurites moluccanus | reverse complement strand
TTTTTCCCAAACCAACCTCAATTTCTTCAATTGAACACACAATCATGCAATTCAAGTCACTAATTACACTTGTAACAAGTCAACTTAACAAAAACCAAACAATTTTTCCCTTTTCCCCAATTTGTGCATTTCGGCCCAAAGGGGCTTTCTTCCCCCTTCACCAATTTTCCCAATTCAAGACATCAAACATCAATTCAACATACCATATTAAGTTTTAACTACTCAAATACAAAATTATTGAACCAATTTACACACCAAAACCCTAAACCCTATTCAGTCCACATTGGAATCCAACAAAACAACTTCAATTCACAATTCAACATTCAAGTCACCTCAATTTAGTTCACTAGGCCTCACATACACATTCAATTGCTCAATCATAGCATTAAAACCAATTTCCCCCCAAATTTTCCCCAATTTCAATTCGGTCAATCATGAGTTTCAAAATCAAACATCAAATTGATAATTAAACCATTCAATTAGCATTCAAATAATATCAATTGCAACTCCAATTGCTCAATTGGAACAAAGGAACAATTTCCCCCAATTTCCCCTAAAGCAATTAAGTCCAAATGGGGCAATGCATAACCAAGGTTCAATTGACATAAAAACCATACAATTCATACACATTCAACCTCAATTGTATCATTAATCACTTAATTAAACAAGGAACAAGACCTTCCCCCAAAAACACTAATCCATTCGGCCGAAAGGGGGATTTCAAACCAAACATTCAAATCATCAACAAATCATCAAATAATTAACTATTCAACACTAATTAGATTATTAATTGCTCAATTTAATCAACAATCAAAATTTCCCCTAAAAACCCTAACATGGTTCGGTCACCCTAGCCCTTTCCTAACCAAATCAAAATTTCCTCTAACCTAGGTTCTAACCAACATTCAAGCACCAACAAACATTAATCAAATCAGAAATTTAACTTACTTATACAATAGCTTGGAGTGGCCGAACCCAAATCTCCCAAACAAGCACCAAATCTGAATTTTTTGTTTGGAGGAAGAAATAGGGAAGCTAATGGACTCTAACCCACCAAAGCTTGAACAAGAAACTTCAAAACCCTAACAATCCTTCCATGGCCGAATAAAAAATGGAGGGGAAGAAGGAATTTATGGTTTGGTGAAGTGAAGAACACGGTTTTTTTTAGTGAAGAAGACAATATGCAAATTTTTGGTATTTTAAAAATGAGTTAGTGGAGTTTTAGGCAATAATCAAGTGGTTTGGTCTCACATTAGCCACTTTAAAACCCTTACATGCATCCCTTTGATTCTAAGGTACTCATACTCTATTCCATGGGATCTTGGTCACCCAAAAAGCCACTAAATCCTCCTCCATCTCTTTCTATTACAATTAGGTCCTACAAACTTCCAACTAACTCCCTCCCATTTATTTTCTTATGCAATCAAGTCCTATTATTTTCTAACCCAATTAAACTATTTTATTTTATTTATTTATTTTATTTACCCTCAATTTATTTTCCCTAATTAATTAATTTACAATAAATAACACATGTAACACACAATTTAAATCACATAGCATTTTGTCAATCAATCACTCATGTAAGCAAATTTAATTCGATCCTATAACACATATAGCTATCAATCACATGTAATTGCATCAATTAAATCCTATAACATGTAATGCAGTCAATAACATAGAAACACATCAAGTAAATCACATCTCACACATAGCAACCAACCCATGCAAACACCCCTACCTCCAACTAGGGTTTAGGTGCTAGGGTTAGGGTTTCCTCCTAGGGTTTTACTTAGGATATTACAGAACATGTGTCCTACAGATTGGCACTACCTCCAAATATGGGACATGTGCATCTAGTTTTTCATTTTTCTATGTTGAGGAAATATGTATCAGATCCATCCCATATTCTTCAGCTATAGGATGTAGAAATAAATGAAGATTTAGCATATGAGGAAGAACCAGTCAAAGTTGCCGATCAACAAATTAGACAGCTTCGCAACAAGAGCATTCCTATGGTTAAAGTCTTATGGAGGAATAGAACAATAGAGGAATGTACTTGGGAAAGTGAAGCTGAGATGAGGCACAAATACCCCTCCTTGTTTCATGAGTCAGGTTTCTATTCTACCTTATTGCATTAAGTAAATTCAAGGATGAATTTAATTGTATGGGGGTAAAATGTAACACTTCAGTTAAGGCTTAGAACTTAAGCTCTAAAGGGCAAACCTATGAGATTTGTCCTTTGCCTAAAAGTTATATATTAATGCATGTTTATATTTAAATTGAATGTATATACATGCTTTAGGAAGTATTATAAGTGTAAAAGTGGTTTAAAGACTGTTAGGAAGAAATCGGGAAAAATTAAATTTTTGGTGAACTACGGGCAAAATGGTTATTTCACACCCACTCAAGTTTTATGGAAATTAACATGATATTTGAAGGTATAAAAGAATATTAGGACATGAAAATGATGATATTTTATTTATTTGAAGTTTTGTTGGAGAATTAAACCCGGTAGAAAATAATTCCCGGCAAGCTGCTCGATTTTGGGTTTTCATTTGAACTAAGGACAATTTGGTCTTTTCCTTTGGAATATGGACTTATATAGTGTATGCACACTTATGGTATCATCCTAGTCTTGACTAAATCTAACCATTGGATGAAATGATGAAGAAATGGATGGTTGGATGGTTAGGTTTCACCATTTCTATCATAAGCCTAATGTATAAGATTATGCCTTTGATATTTATTGGATTTTTCCCACCTCCATCTTCTTCCTTAGCCATTTCCCATTCAAATTTTTCTCTTTCCTCTTCCTTAAGTTTTGGCCACCATTGTCAATTGCCAAAACTTATAGTTTTCTTTCATTTTTTGATAGAAGCATACTAATTCCACCATTATAAACTCAAATATAGCCTTAGATTCTAAGGAAAAACAAGAAAAAGCTAAGAATAAAAGCTTTGAAGTTTTTGAAAAACTTTTAGTAAGTGATTGATTTTACCATTCTTTTGGTTTGATTATGTTTATAAGATGTTCTTTGATGATATTTAGTATCCAAAACATGTTTTGGTTGGAAGAAAAATAAAAAATTGGAATGAAATCCTAATAGGAAGAACTTTGAATCAGAGTGTTGTTTTGATGGATCTTTTGGTTTAAATGAATTGTATTTGATATGTATGATATGAATTAATGGTTAAATGATGGAAACAAATCCATCTGAATGGAACTTTGTTTTGGCTGAAATGATGATGGTGTATAATGATGTTGAATTTTGATGTTTAATAGGTTTAAAAGGTTTGAATGATGTGTTTTTGATATGTTTAACATGAATTGATGGTTATTTAATGGAAATAAAATCAATTGGAAGATTTCTCATTTGGGCCGAAACTTGAGGTGTTTGGATGATGAATTGTACTTTGATGTTTAATAGGTATATATGGATGAATGTTATGCATTTGATGTATATTAATGTTGTATGTTTGATTGGTGTTGAAAAATGGATGAATGGAATGATTTCCATTTAGGTGATACCATATGGACTTTGTTAGTTTAAGGTGTTAGGCTAATGCAATTGAAGAAGTAAAGTTTGAATATGGTTTAATGCATGAATAATAGAAACGTATAAGTTCAAATATGGAAATGTTGATTGATATAAGTACTTGGAAAGCATACTTGAAATTTGATAAATGTTTAGTATGAAATATTGAACTAAGTGTTTGGAAGTTCTTAACTTAGCATTATAATGATGAATATATGAAATGTGGTGATAGAAGTGCATTTGATGCACAAAAGGTATGCAAAATGTCAATTGTGTGATATAGGGTTTATGGTGTATAGTATGTACTTATGTATGCTAATATGCTTTAATATTCTTTGATATGTGTTTTGATGTGAATGGTATTGAGTATAAGTCTTACCAGAGTAATTTTATTAATATAGGGAAAACTTTCCAAGCAAAGGTCGCGGACAGCGAGTCACGGGCCAATTAGGCCTGTTGGGGAATTTTGGAGTTTTTATCAGAGGTGAGTCCATATATATAATTCATGCACTATTCATTCATAAGTCATGTATTTATGTATATGAAATGATATCTTTGATTGAAAATAATTAATGATCCACTTTTGGGCAGTTTTGCTAAAATGACCTAAAACAGCGCCGCCGAAATATCTAAAACTGATCTAAACTTTGATTCTATATAAGATTTATTCTGAAAGGCTTTTTGATGTCAAATCAAGCCCAATTGCCTATTATATATATATATTTATCATTTGTATAAAGAAAATGCCATGAAAATATTGATTTCAAGGCAAATCAAAAAGTGTCTGAAAAATGAGAAACGGACCCGTAATTTAGGGGTGTCAGTTGCGCTGACGCAACTGGGCCCCAGAGGCTAAAATTTTTATATTAAGCTATATTGCTCCTTTGATCTTTATGATATTATTTAACATAATTAAAGTCATATTTGAGACTTAATATTGATATATTCATACTATATGAGACATTTGCATATAATATGTTATAACAGGACTACTTCAATGGTGTAGTGAATAAATCCATCGGCTGTGTACACAGATATATGTATATATGCTCTGACATCTGCTAAGGAGGGTGACATTCCCTATGCCATGGTGTGATTGGTTGTAAATGTGAAGGAAGAGAAGTGAAGTAACAATATATGATATATTATGATATGTTACAGATACTCACTCCTGTTATATTATATGCATTATGGTTCATGATATGTATTTCACCATTCCATCATCAGTATTCATTATTTACAGATCATTAATGGATAGATATGTTTTTTCATGAATAATATTGCATATTCATATATATTGATTCACTGAGTATAATCTTTTACTCACCCCTCAGTTGTTAAATGATTTCAGGACCTCGGTAAGGCAATCATCCATTGGCTACATTACCATCAGCCTTAGATTACAGATGTATGTATTGAGGTTACTCCTGTGTATAGATGTTCCTTTGTATAATGTATATAGGGCTTGTATTGGTTAAGAGTTTAATGTTTAATATGATCAAAATGTTAACCATGTTTAATATGAAAATGTTAATGATGTATATATATGATATGAGATATGAATGTAAATTATGAAGTGCTTATTGAGTTATGATTGATTAAAGGAGGATAAAAGGGGATGTATGTTTAATTGGAAGTGTAAATATTTTATTCTTATGGATAGCTTAAGTCAGAGTTATAAAGAAAACTCTGTTAGTTTTTCTGAAAGAATCTTATGATGTTTAGAAAAAAAAAATTACTACCCAAAATGTATCATATGTTTAAGGAGTGATTATTAATGACATTATTAGTTTGTAAAAGTGAAGTTAAAGTAAAAGTATGGGTTCTTCGAGGTACTGATCGCCTTGGCATTACCCATACCTTAGGACCGTCATGGTCTAAAATTGGGCCGTGACATTTTTTGCCGTATATCTTATCAATTCCGGCTCTTCGATATACTTTCCTCCAATCTCATCCCAACACAAAGGAGTTCTGCATTTCCTGCCATACAAAGCTTTATAAGGGGACATCTGGATCGTTGAATGATAGCTATTGTTGTAGGAAAATTCTATCAACAGCAAATGAGTATCCCAATTTCCTCCAAAGTCTAGAGTGCACATCCTCAGTATGTCTTCTAGAGTTTGGATGGTCCTTTCTGATTGTCCATCTGTTTGCAGATGAAATGTTATGCTGAAATCAAGTTGTGTACCCAAGCACTCTTGTAATTTCGGCAAAAATTTTGAGGTGAACAGAGTACCTCAATCTGAGATGATCGAAACTGGAACTCCATGAAGTTTGAAAATCTCATTGACATAAATCTGGGCATACTAAGAAGCAGTATAAGTCGTCTTGACTGGCAAGAAGTGAGTTGACTTGGTTAATCTATCAATAATAACCCATATTGAATCATGGATTCTTGAAGTCCTTGGCAATCCAACCATAAAATCCATAGTCACTCTCTCTCATTTTCATTCTGGCAATGGCAACTGTTGAAGTAATCCCGAAGGCTTTTGATGCTCGAACTTAACTTGATGACAAGTTAGACATTTAGCTATATATTTTGTGACATCTTTTTTCATTCCACTCCACCAATAAGAACTCTTGATGTCGTGGTACATCTCTGTTGCACCTGGATGCACACTGTAGCTAGAATAATGAGCTTCCTTGAGAATTACATTTCTCAATCGATCCACAGCTGGAACACAATCTATTGTCCAGTCTCAGTAAACCATCAACCATGGCAATGCCTGGAGCTCTCTCTGTTCCCACATCGTTCTTTAGCTTTACCAACTGAGGATCCTTATCTTGCGCTTCTCTTATCTGATCAATAAGTATTGGTTTAATTTGAAAATAAGCCAGAAGGACACCCATATCTGACAGATCCAATCTAATCCCCATATCATGCAAACTCTGCACCTCTCTCACTAGAGATCTCCTACTAACTTGGATATGGGACAAACTCACCAAAGATTTTCTACTCAAGGCATCCGCCACCATATTAGCCCTTCCCGGATGGTATAAGATTTTATAGTCATAATCTTTTAGTAATTCCATCCACCTCCTATGTCGGATATTGAGATCCTTCTGGTGGAAGATATACTTCAAACTCTTATTATCTATGAAGATCTCACACTTCTCTCCATACAAGTAGTGTCTCCATATCTTTAATGCAAATACAACTACATCCATCTCAAGATCATACGTAGGGTAATTCACCTCATGCTTCCTCAACCGTCTAGAAGCATAGGCTATCACCTTACCATGCTGCATAAGCACACAACCAAGCCCTACTCTTGATGCATCACAATACACCGCATACCCTCCTTCACCAAACGACAAAGCTAAAATAGGGTGTCGTGGTGAGACAAGTCTTCAACTTATGGAAACTCCCTTCGCAAGCATCCCTCTATTGGAATTTCACTTGCTTCTGAGTAAGCTTGGTCAAAGGTGTTGCAATCTTAGAAAAATCTTGCACAAACCTACTATAATACCCTGCCAAACCCAAGAAATTTCTAATTTCGAAAACATTTGTGGGTTTGGGCCTGTTAAGGATTACATCCACTTTCTTCGGATCAACTTTAAGTCCTTTACTCACCACATGTCCAAGGAAACAAACACTATCGAGCCAAAACTCATACTTGGAGAACTTGGCAAACAACTTATGCTTCCTTAAGGTTTGCAATATAATCCGAAGATGTTCTTCATACTCTTCCTTGCTTCTAGAATATTGTCATGACCCATTTTTGGATTGCGACGGTCCTAGGATATGGGAGATGCCAATGGCGACCGACACCCGTAGAACCCAGTATCACATACATAATCTATAACCATCAATTAATTATCAATATTGCTTAGTTACCATTCATTCTGTCATTCTGTAATTCATTCTGTAATTTACTGCAATTGGTTGTAAAAGTTATACTAGCATACCATATACTCATCAAATATCATCAAATACATAAATATATACATGTTCATTTCCTAGATAACCCATACATACCCCATGGAGAAGCTAGATTATGAACATTAAAATAATAATACAGAATCAGAATATATACATCAAAACAGCTAGCAAAAATCCTCGAATGACAAACTACAGGATTCTGCAATCTACTCCTCTCCTGAAATGGGTAAACAAAGAAAAGGTGAGTATATAAGATACTCAGTGAATCTATATGCATTATCAAATAAACAGTAGGTAATAATGGAGCAATGGTGCCAATAGGTCAAGATACAATATCCAAAATCCGTAATAGGTTACGGTATAGCCAAAGAACAAAGTATAGGCTCGGTATCATATGGAAAGACAGATAAAGGGATGGACTATATGAAATCATACAATCTCTAGCAGAATTAGTATGGACTATATGCAAACATACAGTCTCTAGTAGCATATCAGTATCAATGAGCATAAGACTGATCAGGTCTTATGGCCAGAACCATAACTGCTCCTAGCAAGGATATCAATAATACAGTGCACATCGCCGACAATATTTTCTCACTATCCTGTCGGATCGGTAGCTCTGTCAAGCCACATTAAGATCAATATAAAGAAGCAACATATCAATGAATACCATTATGCAATAATGGTATCCTCCATATCAATAAGCTCAATATCAATCAATCAAATATCAATAGGATCCATGGCATTGTAATAGGTGACATACAAACAATGGTAAGTGGTTTGGTAATCAATAAAGATATGGAACAAAAGTTGGCTCGGCAAAGGAGAACAGTTGGCCAATTGGCATGCCAACATCGCTAGAGACAATGGCATTCAAATGGTAGGCCTATGGAATGCAAACAATAGGCCAAAGACAAAATGAACTAGGCATTTTATCAAACACTTGGTGGGCATATAATGGCAAGCCAATAGGTTAGGTTATGGTGCAAATTTGACTTACCCAATTAAATCAACAACAAATCACATTGCAACAATATAGTAGGTATCAAAGAACTAAGATTAAACAACACAAAAATGAATCAAATTGGCTATGGAATTTAAGGCAAAAATCAAACAAACCAAAGTAATGTGAATAGTAACTTAGGTTCGGCCAAAGTGAGGATTTCATACAATGTTTTCAATTTCAATTCTAACATAATATGCATATTAAAGGATGCATATAAGACTCACCTAAGCTTTCAAATGGCTTTGAAAAATTCAATTCCACAACAATTCACCAAATAAGCTAAATAGCACAACCTTGCCAAATCTTGAATTCTACATCAAACAATCCATCAATTAGTTACCTATTAACCTCCAATTGACATATTCTAACATCAATTAACATTAACTAACACTAACTCAAATAGCTAAGATAAACAACTTCCATTAGGTTAGGGAAAATTAGGGATTTCTAACAATTTGCATCAATTGATGCAATTAACCACAAAACCCATCTAATGCAACCTAAATATCATCTAACTAAACCATAAAATCAAACAAATTAATTGGTTACCTCTAATGAATGAAGTGGCCGAAACTTTCTTTCAATTTTTCCTTGAAATTCTTTAGCTTTCCAAGCAATCCAATGATGGGAAATGGATGATTCAAGCTTGCTTTCAAGTTTTTTTATAGATTTTTGATTGAAAATTGAAGAAGAAATGGAAGAAGAATCAATGGATGTGGTTCGGCCAAGTGAAGAACAAAAGAAGAAGAAGAAAAGGTTGGAAAAATGGCTAAGGCATGCTTTTATATGAAATCATAAATGACAAATTCCATTTTGGTCCTTAAACTATCAAGTATTTATACTTTGACCCCAACTTCTTCTGTAATTTATTCTAACAATTTTGTCAGAATTTGGATTCCAATGTAGGGAGTCAATAAGCTTATTTTTTTTATACTTATTTATAGAAATAGTTTTAGAGTCACTTTGTAACTCCGATGAACCAATTTCCACTATTCACCTTAAAGTTCCTTATATTTATGATTTTGCCATTGGTTATTTTTTCAGTATTCCTAAATAATTCACTTCTATCTTTTTACAAAATTTACACACACTTTATGGTGATCTTTTACCCCTAGGTCAACTTCAGAAATTCTTCTGTTGACCTGACTGCTAATTTCTTAGCAGTGTTCCCGACACCGCTGCTTTCCGAAAAAGTAACTAGTTCGCTTTTTAACTGTGTCTCTAAAATTATTTCCCATCATTTCAAGACTTTTGAACTGCATACTGAGAACTAATTCATGCACATATGTTATAACTTTCTTGGGTATTACATTCTACCCCCTACAAATAAATTCATCCTCGAATTTAAATAAAATACATACCTCACTGCTGGAACAGGAATGGATATCTGCTCCTCATCTCCTGCTCACTCTCCCAAGTGCACTCCTCCACGGACTGGTTCCTCCAAAGCACTTTTACCATCAAGATCTTCTTATTACACAATTATCTGACCTGTCGATCAATAATCTCCACTGGAAGCTCCTCATACGACAAGTCCTCACTGAGATCCACATCCTGAACCTCCAATATGTGAGATGGATCAGATACATACTTCCGCAGCATAGAGATATGGAAAACCGGAAGCACGTGGCTCATACTAGGTGAAGGAGCCAATCTATAGGCCATATTACCTATCTTCTCAAGAATCTCAAACGGGCCTATAAATCTTGGTGATAACTTTCTCCTCTTCCCAAATCTCATAATACTCCTCATCCGTAAGACCTTAAGGAAGACATTATCACCAACTGCAAAATGTACATCCTTCCTCTTTGGATCAGCATAACTCTTCTTCCTACTGAAGGCAGTCCTCATCCGCTTTCTGATCATAGGCACCTTTTCTATAGTCTCTCTGATCAACTTTGGCCCCTCAAGCCGTTTCTCCTCTGGCTCCACCCAACACACTGGAGATCTACATTTTATATCATATAGTGCTTCAAATGGAGCCATACCAATAGAAGAGTGGCAGCTGTAGTTATAGGAAAACTCAATCAATGGCAGATAATAATCTCATTTACCTTTGAAATCCAAAACACACAATCTAAGCATGTCCTCCAAGGTCTAGATTGTCCTCTCCAACTGCCTATCAGTCTGCAGATGAAAAGCAGTACTGAACCATAACTGGGTACCCATAGCCTCCTAAAACTTCTGCCAAAATCAGGAGGTGAACTGTGTACCTATGTCTGAAATAATCATCAAAGGAACTCCATGAAGTCGCACAATCTTATCTACATACAATTGTACATACTGAGCTACCATGTAGCTGGTCTTAACCTCCAGAAAATGAGCAAACTTCATCAGACAGTCTACAATCAACCATATGGAGTCATAACCCCTTGAAGTCCTCGGTAGACCCACTACAAAATTCATAGTAACTTTCTCCCATTTCCACTCTAGCAACTCAATCTCCTGAAGCAACCCTGATGGCTTCTGATGCTCAAACTTAACCTGTTGATAGGCTAAGCATTTAGACACAAACTGAGCTATATCTCTCTTCATACCAGGCCACCAATATACATCTCTCAGATCATGGTACATCTTTGTAATCCCTGGATGTACATTGTATGCTGAGTAGTGAGCCTCTCTTATAATCCGATCCCGTAACCCATCAAAATCTAGTACACATATATGCTTTCCACACTTTAGTACCTCATCTTCTACTGTAAACTCTGTCATCTTCCCATTTTGTACCTCTCCCTTGAGCTTTAATAGATAAGGATCCCTATCCTGAGCCACTTTAATATCATTAAATAACAGTGACTTCACCTGAAATTGGGCTATCAGAGCCTGGTTCCGATCCTGGGATCCCAAATCCAACTCTACTCCCATATATGCCATCTCTCTCATCCCTCGAATCAAAGGCCTCCTGCCAATCACAATATGAGCTAAACTGCCTATGGATTTCCTGATCAGTGCATCAACCACTACATTGGCCTTACCTGGGTGATAAAGGATCTCACAATCATAATCCTTAAGTAGCTCCACCCATCTGCACTGCCAAAGATTCAGATCCTTCTGTTGAAATATATACTGTAAACTCTTATGATCAGTATATATCTCACATTTCAATCCATACAAGTAATGTCTCCAAATCTTCAATGCAAAGATCACAGCTGACATCTCCAAATCATGAGTAGGATAATTTTCTTCATGCTTCTTTAACTGATGGGAAGCATAAGTAATTACCCTACCAATCTGCATCAATACACACCCCAATCCAATCCAAGAAGCATCATAATACACAATGAATTTCTCCCCCCTCTACTGGCAATGCCAACACTAGAGCACTAGTGAGGCAATACTTCAAAGTCTGAAAGCTGCAATCACACTCATCAGTCCATGCATAACGCTCCTGTTTTCGCATCAACCTAGTCAATAGAGCTGCAATCCGGGAGAAATCCTTCACAAACCTCCTATAATACCCAGCCATACCCAAAAAACTGCGAACCTCTGAAACACTGGTAGGCTAAGACCAATTAGCAACCGCTTCTATCTTCTGAGGATCCACCTTAATACCATCCTTTCATATCACATGCCCAAGGAAACACACTTCGGTTAGCCAGAACTGGCATTTAGATAACTTAGCATTCAACCGATGCTCCTAAAGTGTCTACAAAACAATCCTCAGATGCTCCATATGCTCATCCTCACTCCTAGAATAGATAAGTATGTCATCAATGAATACAATGACAAACTTATCCAAATATGACCTAAACACCATGTTCATCAAATCCATAAAAGCAGCCGGTGCATTGGTCAACCCGAATGACAACACCAAAAACTCATAATGCCTATATCGGGTCCTGAAAGCAGTCTTAGGTATATCGCCTTTCTTAATCTTCAATTGGTGATACCCAGACCTCATATCAATCTTCGAAAAATGGCTAGAACCCAGAAGTTGATCAAACAAGTCATCTATCTGAGGAAATGGATACTTGTTTGTCACTGTCACCTTATTTAGCTGCCTGTAATCTATACACATCCTCAAAGAGCCATCTTTCTTTCTTACAAACAATACCGGTGCACCCCAAGGAGAACTACTCGGTCTGATGAACCCTCTATCCAATAGCTCCTGTAACTGCACCTTCAATTCCTTCAATTCAACTGGAGCCATTTTGTATAGAGGAATAGATATAGGGTCAGTGCCTGCATGCACCTCAATCTCAAACTCAATCTCCCTATTAGGGGGGCAAACCTAGCAACTCCTTAGGAAATACATCAGGAAACTCCTGAACTATCAGTATCTGATCAAGCTGTACAGAAGACCTCTGTACATCTATCACATGTGCTAAATAGGCTGAATAGCCTTTCCTAAGCATCCTCCTAGCCTAGATAGCAGGAACCAGATTAACCCAGAACTCCCGAATATCACCCTAAAACTTAAACTTTGGTTACCCCTCAGGTTGAAATCTAACCCTCTTTCGATAACAATCAATAACTGCTTGGTGCCTCATAAGCCAATCCATATCCAGAATAACATCTAACTCTAATACAAGCAACTCAATCAAATCAGCATGCAGGATGTTATCATCAATCTCAATCACATAATCAGGATAGTAATAATCCACATCAACACTATCACCCATAGGAGTAGCAACCATCAAAGGCACATCTAACAATTTCCTTTCTTTATTCAATTTAGGTGCAAAGTGTGGCGACACAAAGGAGTGAGTAGCACCCGAATCAAATAAAACATATGCAATCTCATTTTGAATCAGAATAGTACCTATGACCACATTGCCTGATCTCTGGGCCTCCTGGGTGTTGACTGCAAATACTCTACTATGATCCCTACCAGCTGGAGCCTGACTACTACTGGAAGCCTGTCCTCCCCTGTCTCTGCCTCTGCTTGAAGCCTTTCTGCCCATGTTTCTGACTCATCTGTACCACTGGCTAAGAAACCACAATAGATGGTTGTTGCTCAGCCCTCAATGGACATCTGTTAGCATAGTGGCCTTACTAGCCACATCTCAAACAAGCACTAGTCTGTCTCCAACACTCCCTTCCATATCTCAGACCACAAAACCCATAACTAGGAATACTGAGTATTTGTGCAGCTGGTCTAGAAGAACCCTGAGAATAGGCAGGTGCTGACTAAACCACTGGCGGTCCCCTACTCTAAATCCTCCTCCTCTGAGTACTAACTGTAGATCTCTGATCATATTGAAGCATTGGCTCTGTCTGCCTAGGCTGGGAGCTATTTTCCCCCCTCCTAAACTGAGATCTTGGACCTCCTTTCCTTTTCTGGTCCCTCTTAGCCCTCTCTGTCTTATACTTCTCTTCCATCCATATGGCCTTATCAATCACTGTCATCAGAGAAGTAAACTCAGTAGCCAGTAATGCATTATGCAGTGTAGCATGAAGACCCCTCTGAAACCTACTGATCATATCAACCTCTGTAGGAACAATATGAGTAGCATACCTACTCAACCTGATAAACTCCTCCGCATACTTCTTAACAGATCTGTCTCCCTGCTCTAACTGCTCAAACCTAATAAGGTTACGAGTCTTCACCCCCTCTGTAATAAACTCATCAATAAGCCCCTGTCAGAACTCAATCCAGGTAGGTGGGTGCTCACCATAAAGCCTGGGCTCCATCCTCCTAGAAAACTAGGTTCATGCCTTACCCTTCAGTAATAGCCCAACAAGCTCCACAACTCTCAACTCAGAACATGATAGTCTCCTCACTACCTTCTCTACCTCCTCTAAGATATCCACAGGATCACTGCCTCTATCTCCCCTAAACTCAGGCAGGTTTAGCTTTAGAAAGCTAAACATCGATGCACCACCCCCTTCTATCACTCTACAGCCTTCCTAGGAACTCCTTACTGGCTGCATAGGAGCCGGTGCCACTGGAACTGCCTCTAGTGCCATAGGTGGAGGCACTGCTGCTGGAACTGGTGGTGGCGGTACATGCTGACGCTTTTGCCTCAAATCATCCATCTCTCTACGTAAATCCATCAATCCTCTCATCATCTCCACTCTCAAGGGGTTATCGCGCCTCTCTGTATCCTTTGTAGTCCGTCGGGATCTGGATGGACCCTGTAAAACTGCAATCTCTCTCACCAAGGACTCATTAGAGGCAACCTCTGCCTCACGGGTATCTCTATCCCTCTCGCCATACATCTCTATAATCTGTTGAAAAAAATGGAAACAGGCTCAAAATATGACAGAAATGCAAAATAATAACATATAACAGACGATAACAGCAAAGTACAATAAAGGAAATTCTATGCTCTATGATATACTTAATTCTACCCCATTCTGTACTTAGTCACTATTCCTCTGTACTTCAAATACTATTCATCTGTAATATAAAATTCCATTATCTTGTAACCTAGAGCTCTGATACCACCTCTGTCATAACCCGTTTCCAGATCGTGATGGTCCTAGGATGCGGGAGATGCCAATGGTAACCGACACTCGTAGAACCCAGTATCACATGCATAATCTATAACTATCAATTAATTATCAATATTACTTAGTTACTATTCATTCTGTCATTCTGTAATTTACTGCAATTGGTTGTAACAGTTATACTAGCATACCATATACTCATCATATATCATCAAATATCATCAAATACATAAATATACATGTTCATTTCCTAGCTAACCTATATATACCCCATGGAGAAGCTAGATTATGAACATCAAAATAATAATACAGAATCAGAATATATATATATCAAAACAGCTAGCAGAAATCCTCGGATGACAGATGACAGGATTCTGCAATCTACTCCTCTCCTGAAATGGGTAAACAAAGAAAAAATGAGTATATAAGATACTTAGTGAATCTATATGCATCATCAAATAAATAGTAGGTAATAATGGAGCAATGGTGCCAATAGGTCAAGATACAATATCCAAAATCCGTAATAGGTTACAATATAGCCAAAGAACAAAGTATAGGCTCGGTATCATATGGAAAGACAGATAAAGGGATGGACTGTATGAAATCATACAATCTCCAGTAGAATCAGTATGGACTATATGTGAACATACAGTCTCCAGTAGCATATCAGTATCAATGAGCATAACACTGATCAGGTCTTTTGGCCAGGACCATAACCCCTCCTAACTAGGGTATCAATAATACAATGTGCATATCGCTTTTAATATTTTTCCACTACCCTGTCGGATCGGTAGCTCTGTCAAGCCACAGTAGGATCAATATAAAGAAGCAACATATCAATGGATACCATTATGCAACAATGACATCCTCCATATCAATAATCTCAATATCAATAAGCTCAATATCAATAGGATTCATGGCATTGTAATAGGTGACATACAAACAATGGTAAGTGGTTTGGTAATCAATAAAGACATGGACCAAAAGTTGGCTCGGCAAAGGAGAACGGTAGGCCAATTGGCATGCCAACGTCGCTGGCGACAATGGCATTCAAATGGTAGGCCTATGGAATGCAAATAATAGGCCAAAGACAAAATGAACTAGGCATTTTATCAAACACTTGGTGGACATACAATGGCAAGCCAATAGGTTAGGTCATGGTGCAAATTTGACTTGCCTAATTGAATCAACAACAAATCACATTACAACAATACAATAGGTATCAAAGAACTAAGATTAAACAACACAAAAATGAATCAAATAGGCTATGAAATTTAAGGCAAAAACCAAACAAACCAAGGCAATATGAATAGTAACTTAGGTTCGGCCAAAGTGAGGATTTTATGCAAGGTTTTCAATTTCAATTCTAACATAATAGACATATTAAAGGATGCATATAAGACTCACCTAAGCTTCCAAATGGCTTTGGAAAATTCAATTCCACCATAATTCACCAAATGAGCTAAATAGCACAACCTTGCCAAATCTTGAATTCTACCTCAAACAATACATCAATTAGTTACCTATTAACCTCCAATTGACATATTCTAACATCAATTAACATTAACTAACACTAATTCAAATAGCTAAGATAAACAACTTTCATTAGGTTAGAGAAAATTAGGCATTTCTAACAATTTGCATCAATTGATGCAATTAACCACAAAACTCATCTAATTCAACCTAAATATCATCTAACTAAACCATAAAATCAAACAAATTAATTGGTTACCTCTAATGGATGAAGTGGACGAAACTTTCTTTCAATTTTTCCTTGAAATTCTTTAGCTTTTCAAGCAATCCAATGATGGGAAATGGATGATTCAAGCTTGCTTTCAAGTTTTCTATAGATTTTTGGTTGGAAATTGAAGAAGAAATGGAGGAAGAATCAATGGATGTGGTTCAACCAAGTGAAGAACAAAAGAAGAAGAAGAAATGGTTGGAAAAAATGGCTAAGGCATGCTTTTATATGAAATCATAAATGGCAAATTCTATTTTGGTCCTTAAACTATCAAGTATTCATACTTTGACCCTAACTTTTTCTGTAATTTATTTTGACAATTATGTTAGAATTTGGATTCCAATGTGGGGAGTCAATAAGCTTATTTTTATTTATACTTATTTATAAAAATAGTTTCAGAGTCATTTTGTAACTCCGACGGACCAATTTTCACTATTCAC
>CANXYC010221237.1:0-15455 GCA_948193065.1 Aleurites moluccanus | reverse complement strand
AAAGGTCAACTATGTGAGTTGGTCCTGTCAGTTTGATTTTGGACACCTAATAGAAGGCTATATGGATTGGTTTTAATTTGGACTGAAGGATTGGCTTTGAGAGTTTGTTTGCTTAGTTCTTGCCAAAGATGACTTTGTTCATTGAGGTTTATGGAAGTTGAATTTGTGGTTGGCACTGTCACAGGCTAGAGGCTTTTTCAGATGGGTTCGGACCTTCAAAAAGATAACTTGGCTGCTTAGGCTCATAGACCTTGATTCATGATCCACTTTTGATTCCATACCTGACCCAACTTCAAAAGGGCAATAGGTTTTAAATTTGGTAATTAGGGTTTGGCTATTCAGACGATCCAAAGATCACCTAAGAATTTCAACTTTAGTTTCACTGATGAAGATTAGATGAATCTAGACACTTTTTTGCTAAAACCATTGAACCTTTCCGCTTTGCCCCTTGAGCCTAGACTTGCTTTTGGGAAATGGGAGGTTTTATGAGTTCATCTTATGGGAAAAACAAGCAAAGCTATTCCTACTGTTTGAGATTAAAAAGATTCTTAGGGATGACACTTTGTCGGTTTGGACCAGTAGGACTGACACACGGGTCAACAACTTGATTGACACTTTATCGGTTGGATTCTTTGAAACTGACACACGAGTCAAATGACTTGAAAGAAAAGTCATTCATCATGAAAGAAAAAGACTTTTTGATTTGGTGATTTAGATAATCGACTCAAGGAATGATGACTTTGGATTACTTATTCTCGGATGATGGATTTAATCTACTTAGCCACAGTGACTAGATGTTGACTTTAGAAAATATGCCCCTGATGAGGGATTAGGGTAGTTTAGTTATTTAATTGCTTTGACCAAGAGATGTGATGATTGACAAAAGGACATACCCCTGATGTAGGACAAAGACAACTTAGCCAATTAGCTAAGAGACATGACAGATTAACACGACAATCATTGGACACAAAGATATTGAAATGACTTTGATAACTATGACGAGGACTTGTTAGCAACTTTTGCTATGATGATTGACTCATAATTTTTTTTTGCCCACGCTGCCCTTCTGGGTTTTTAACTCGCCGAGCTGCTCTAATTTTTGTATAAGTCGCCTTATTCAGGTTTTCAACTTAGCGAGCACACATCAATTAATCTAGGCATAAAAAAATGATAATTTTATTATCCTTTGGACAGTACCCAAGGTGGGCTACCTACATATCTCCATTTGCATTTTTTTTTCACACATCAAATTTTCTTTTGGGAGAATCAGGTCTTCATAGTTCTGTTCATATAATGCATCATCTGATTACAATGGTTTGAAAATTCTTTTATATCTAATCCATAAATAGAATACCTCTGCCATAGAGGGTCTTCTTTGACATGTACAAGCTAACCCAATTAGGCTTAAGTTTTCCTTTTGGTTCCTGAATAGGACCTCTGATTTCCTTTAATACAAAATTGTCTTCTTCCAACCCTCTGACAGTTACTCTCTTGTTGAAATATCTTTCTTGAGACATACTTTAGATCAAATGTCACCAGTTCTGCCATTCAACATGTCATTTTGCTACTAAGAGTTGACCTCCCTATAATGAATTTCAATGGGCTCTTGTCTGCAAGGACATGCGAAGTGTACGAACCCAAATAATATTGCAGCTTATGGCATATCCAAACCAAAGCGAGACATAACCGCTCAATCTGACTGTATTTGAGCTCATGAGCAAGCATGCACTTACTCAAATAATAGATGGCATTTTCCTTATGTGAATACACAACATTTTGAGCGAGCATTGCCCCTATAGCTTCTTGGTCACAGATATATAGAACAATAATGGTTTATCAGGCCTTGGAGGTTGTAAAACTGGAGGGCTTAATAAGTAATTTTTGATCTTTTCAAAGGCATTTTGACAACCATCATTCCATTGTTTAGAAGCTCACTTTTTAATAATTTGAAAATTGGTCCACACACATCCGTCGTTTGTGAGATGAAGTGACTAATGTATTGTAACCTTCCAAAAAAAACCCCTAATCTCCTTTTCAATCTTTGGGATTGGCATTTCTAAAATGGCTTTTGATTTCACGGGATCAACCTCTATACCCCTCTTACTAACCATGTAACCCAAAACACTAGGAGATACACCAAAAAGGCTTTTAGCACAGTCCAACTTTAAATTGTATTGGCAAAGCGTAAGGAAGAATCATCTCAATGCTCCTAAATGATCATCAGCTATTATAGATTTTATGACCATATCATCCACATATACCTCAATATCTTCGTGCATCATATTGTGGAAAAGAATGGTTACCATCCTTTGGTAGGTTGCCCAACGTTTTTTAACCTAAAAGGCATAACCTTATAATAATAGTATACATCATCCTGTTACAAACACTGCTTTTTTCCTTATCAGAAGGGTACACCTGGATCCAGTTATATCCTGTATACAGATCAGTCAAAGAGAATGTTTTGGATCCTGCCATGTGATCAACCAACAAGTCGATGTGAGGGAAAAGGGAAATCATCATTCAGCGAGCTTTGTCCAAATCTCTGTATTCCATACTCATCCTTTCCTTCCCATCCTTCTAGGTGCATTCACTATTTTGGCTAACCACGAGGGGTAAGTAATAGGCTCGATAAAACCATTCTTCAACAACTTGGCAACTTCTTGAGAGACCAATTTTCCTTTAACCTTTATAAGTTCAGGCTTCATATTCTCCAGGGTTGGAATCAATACTCATCATATGCTTAGGTCCTCAGACAAAGCCATCTAAGAATTCCTGAACTGTTTGGAATAAAGAATCCTTACAAAATGATAATGCCATGTATGCAATTTTCAATTCATTATCTGTGCCAAAGTTAATTATTTTTTTTCTTTTTTTTTTCTCTCTTTTTTTTTCTCTTTTTTTATACTCAAATTGGATAAAACAATTAAAATGAAAAGGAAGATATAAGAAGAATTCAAACTTTTATTATGAAAAAGAATACCATCATCTATGGTTACATCAAAATTATAGGAAAGACCAAAAAGGTTGATTACAGGCTCGAAAAAGGAAATGAGAAGAAACTTAACTCAAGAGACTCTGACTCTGACTTAGGTTTAGACTCTGACTTGGACTTAGACTCTGATTTGAATTCAATCTCAGACAGGTCAGATTAACTGGGCTTGAATTCCTCCATAAACTAATCTAATTTAGGCTTTGGTTGATGAGGTGGGGTCTATTTCCACTTACCTTCCTCCTAATCTGAATCTTCAGACCTGAAGTGATTGATAACAGTTCGAAGGTAAATGAGGGCATCAGATATTGGGCCAGAGGGAAGGATATCTCCAATGTCAATGAGATCTTGGATTTTGTGTCTTAAGTTCTTAAATACATTTGTTTTATGCCCAGCACTTTGATGATAATCACAATACTCATTCATATTCCAGCTTTTAGGCAAAGGGTTAGGTGGTACCTTTGATTCTAAAGGTGTGACTAGTTTAGATTCTAAAGCCTTCTTGTAAACGAAGCTTAAGGACATACCTAAATTCGTGAATTTCCTTTTCAGAGACTGACTCTTCTGTTTGGTAGAGATAATGGAAGTGAAGATGTTATTATGCTTGTATCTTTTCTCCATTATGTGGCCTTATTCTAACACAACAATATTGAGCTTCACATACTTTTCCATGGGTGAATGGGTGAAGGTTTCCTTACCTTGAAAAGGATTCAAGGAAAAGGAAGGGTTGGTGTTGGTTAGGTTAACTTGAGGTGAATTTGAAGAGCTTGGATCAGCTGGTTTGGGCCTGGTCTGATTCATGGATTTTATGTCATCAATCTGGGAATTCAAGGCTTTGGTCACATAGGCCAATGCATTGTGGAAGCTGATTTGTTGAGCGGTTAGGGCTTTGGAAAAGTCGACCCGTTTAGCGATCAATATTTCATTGAAGCTGGCTTGTTGAGCGATTAAGGCTTTGTTGAAGTGGATTTGTTGATCACTAAGGATGGATTTGAGCATGGCTTCAAAATTCTCCTTTTGCCTTTTGATGAGGGTGGTGAGAAGTGTGTCCATAGCATCCTTATTTGTTGGATTGGCCATTGGTACCTTTTAAAGATAAGGAAAGGGATTAGTGCATGGAAGGGAAAACCTAACTCTATTCTAGGTTTTTAGGGGAAAGGAAAACCTAACTCTGCTCTAGGCTTTTAGGGAAAAGGACACCTAACTCTGTTCTAAGTTTATAAGGAAAAGGACACCTAACTCTGTTCTAGGTTTATGAGGAAAAGGATAGCTAACTCTGTTCTAGGTTTATAAGTAAAAGGACACCTAACTCTGTTATAGGTTTAAAGGATACCTAACTTTGTTATAGGTTTATAGGGAAAAGGACACCTAACTATGTTATAGGTTTATAAGGAAAAGGACAGCCTAACTCTGTTCTAGGTTTTTTTTAAGGAAAAGGAAGACCTAACTCTGTTATAGGCTTATAGGGAAACGAACACCTAACTCTGTTCTAGGTTTATAAGGAAAAGGACAACCTAACTCTGTTCTAGGCTTATAGGGAAAAGGACACCTAACTCTGTTCTAGTTTTTAAGGAAAAGTTATGCATTGCAAATTTCTAGGAAATTGATTCCTAAAGTATGGTGGGCCAAAATTATTTGGATTTTAGGATTTTGGACTTTACTCTAAAGCACAAATGTCAAAGGATAATTGGGCTTGGAGAGATCTTGGTGCCAACTGGGTTTGGGCTTTGGAGAGATAATGTTGCCAAATGGTTTTGGTCTTTAGGTAGTGGTGATGGTGTTTGAGGCTAATAGGCCTCGGTTCCATCTGTGTGAGAGGTGTTTGAGGTTGATGGACCTTGGGTCCATTTGGATTGAGAGGTGTTTGAGGATAATGGCGCCTTTGTTCTATTTGAGTGAGAGGTGTTTGAGGTTAATGGGCCTTGGGTCCATTTCGGTTGAGAGGTGTTTGAGGCTAATGGCGCCTTGGTTCCATTTGAGTGAGAGGTGTATGAGGCTAATGGGCCTTGGGTTTATATGGGTGAGTGTTACTTGAGGCTAATGGGCCTTGGGTCGATTTGGAACGACTCTTAACTGGTTCAAGGTACAACCTAGACTCATTCAAAATGGAATGCATGCTTTATGAATCATGAATGCATGTATGCATGTGTATGAAGAAAATTGGTTCATAATGACAACTTAACATTATTATGGTTCATGGGCCCTAAGGTCCAAGGTCTAATGTTCATTACATGAAGGCTAGGTGGTTTGGTTTAAAGGGTATCTGTCACACTAGAGCAGTGATATACCTAACCACATGTGAAACAATGAGTTTCATGTAGGTCCAACAGTACTACAGCTCGTTACACATCAAAAAGGATTTGAAGATTCGTCGTGGGATGGATGCTTTCGCTATCTCCCAACATACTCAAAGAGAGTTGTTGGATCAATGCTACTCGCTATCTAAAGGTTGAATTTCATAACTGGTGATGTAGTGATGCATCAAAATCAAAGTTAAACTACAAGCCAAGTAAAAGTCACTTTTGAAAATATTTTCAACCAATTGGTAGTCCTCTTTAACTTTTGAAATTTTTTTTCCTCAGTGGAGTTGCCAACTGTGAGGCCTCTCCCCAGCACTGCGTCTAGGTCCACTTTAAAATGGGATCGGAATGCTCATTTGGGATAATTTCTCATGGAGGAGATGACCTTAACGCCTTTTATTTGAAAATGATTTTGATTTTGAAGTCGCCACCTTAAGTTATTTTTATTGGGAAAATTTAAGGTAAAAACCCATTTTGACTCCAATTTTATCCTAAAGGAAGAAAAAGTGAACTAGTCCTTGAAACCAAAGAGGATTCGGGGACTAGGTTTTCGGTTGAACTTGGCTTTTAATTTTAACCTCTATTTAAAATGATTTTCATGAGCAATTAAAGAGTGATATGTAAGATGCATGAGCAAGTAAATAAATTGATGAACAATTGAAATGTAGGTAATCAAGTAAAACAATCAAAAAAAGCAATCAAAGTAAATTATTACACCTCAAAATCTCAAAAAAGTGGATATCAACTCTAGCCCTTATGGGTTCTAGGTTGATCACACATTCCCCAAAGAATACATTCAACAAATAAAATAAAGCAAATAATCAAAGAAAAATAGATGGTTTTTGTCTTTTTTGGATTTGAAGCTTTTATACAGCTTGCCTACGTATCTCGTTGAATGGGAATCAAAACCCATACAGTTCTTCCTTCTCATGAAGGTGGGTTGGTTTTATGCCCTTTTTATCATGTATTGATTCTTTATTTTGATGCTCTACCAAAGTAAAGAAGATGAATTAGGAGACGATACCTTTTGCCCTATCTTTTGAGGATGTTGGCGGACGGAGTACTCTTCCGGATCGGAGTTTCACCTTGGATCGGATGAAGCCCGAGGACATGGGTCGAAATGTCTTCTTAACTCTCAAGAAAGCAAACTGATGAGGCTCAACACGCCCTGAATAGCAATTCTTTAAACTCAAAGAGAGCTAAAGAAAGAAGAAAATATGAATTGGAGGGGAAAAAGACGAAATCAAACAGTGAAAACTCAAACTAAATGATTTTTTGTCTTCTTATTCTTATCTTGTGTTGTTCTTATGTGTTTGGAAGGTGGAAGGAGGAATCTTATTTATAATAGGAGCTTGGGGGTCAAATCCCATTATTTTTCAATGTGGGATTAAAAAAAAATAGGTTTGGAACGGAGATGCCGCCGGCAAAAGGAGCTAGTGCTGCCGGAGGAGGGTGGCAGCGCTACCAGGGGTCTTGGCGGCACAGGCACTGAAGATGGGCGGCAGCAGTGGCAAAGAGCCACGCTGCTGCCATTGGGCATGGCAGTTGCAGCTCAGAGGTGCCACCCCTCTCTGGCAGCAATGCTATGCCTAGAGGGTGGAAACTCTGGTCTGACTTCATTCTGAGGCCGTTCTGAGTCCATCCGAGCACGGGTTTAGTTCCGGTGAGTGTCATTCTGCTTGGCACGAGTCCGAGGGGTGTAAAAAAATCAGTGTTCATAGCTGCCCTTCAGTTCTAAACTTTGCGTTCTTCCTAAAACAATCAATGGTAGCATGATGCCGTGACAACCAATCCATTCCCAAAATCACATCCATTTACAACACAAGTAATTCTATCAAGGTCACTGGAAATTCTCTTCGATTAATCTCAACTATACAACCACTATACTCACGATCCACCATTACTGTTCTATTTAAAGGGGTAGAAACTTCTAATGGTGATTGCATATTCTACTACCCTTTCCTAATTTCTTTGCAAAGGATGAAGACACAAAGGAATGTGTAGTGCATGAATAAAAAAGTACATTAGCTAACTTATGCTGAATAAAACTGTACCTCCCACAGTAGTGTTTGATGATTGGGCCTCTTGCTGATTGAGGGAAAACACTATACCCTATCATTTGGCAACTAGTGACTGAGATGAGCTTTGTGTTGGACCTTGTCCTCTACCTCTGCCTATAAGTGCTCTGGAAGTGCCCTAATTCTGTTGAACAGTAGGCTGTGAAATTCATGATGCTCCCTGTTGAGCTTTGATGATGGGGCAATCTTTAATAAAATGGCATTGCTAGCCACACCTCAAACAGGCTCTTGTCTCCTGTCTACAAACACCGGGATGTCTCCTGCCACATCTAGTACAAGCAGGTATAGTCTGTGCTGACTAATCCACTCTAGATACACTAGCAGATGCTCGAGGAGCTAATGAAGCTACCTTAGATCAAGACTGTCCTCTACCAGTACTAATAACAAGCTGGCTCTGTGGAGGTATGAAACTGCTCTCAGCAGGTATGAATTGTGTACTCTGCCCCCAATCCTCCTCTAATTTCTTTGGCCTTTGTTATCACCTTTTCTTACTTGTTCCTTCTTTGCTTTTTCATATTTATATTTCAATTCCATCTGGGTAGCCTTATCAATCAACTTTGTCAAGGAAGTGAACTCCACGACCAACAAAACATTATGCAAAGATGTATGTAATCCCTTTTTAAAATGGCTAATCTATGTGGCCTCATCTGGAATAATCTTTATTGCATACTTCTCCAATCTCTGAAACTCATTGGCATACTCTTACACACTCATACTCCCTTACTCTAGTCTCTCAAACTGAACCATTATTTTATCTTTTTTTCCCTCTGTGAGAAACTCATCCATCAATAATTGCTTGAATTCTTCCCAACTTGGATGATTGTCACCATACAATCTACCTTCTATATGCCTTGAAAACCACGTCTAAGCTTTACTCTTTAGTCATAACACAATCAACTTAATAGCCCAAGCAACGGAGCAGGGTAGTCTTATAACAACTTTCTCTACCTGCTCACCTCTGAATCCAGGCAGTCCCAGCTTCAGAAAATTGAACATAGTAACACCACCCTCATCAATAGCTCACCGAGCCTCACATCTAATCACAGGCCTCGAAGGAGGTACCATAGGTGGAAGATGAACAGGCACTGGTGCTGGTACTGGTGCAGTTTCTTGTCTTCCCTTTCTTGATTCTTCTATTTGTCTTCTCAATTCTTCATTTTCTCTCATTAACTGCTCATTTACCAATCCCACATTTTCATTTTTTTTGTTCTTCTTCCACATCTGCTCTTTTTCATATAGTGGTGGTTCCATAAATTTAGCTCTCTCTGGTGAAACATTAGAGGCTACATCATCCTCAAATCTTCTACCAAATCAAGGGGGACCCAGTCTAATCAACTTCAGTCTAGCAACCCTAGACCTCTGCCTCATCCTCTAGGATGTCCTCTCATTGGCATTTACTATAACAAACATAAGGAACATTTATTAGTTAATGATACGTATATAACACAAACAACAAACAATTGACGATATAGGAATTCCTATTGCTCCATGGTTCCCTTATTTTTTATGATACTTATTCTTAATTAATTATTTTAAATTTTAATCTTTGCTCTGATACCAATTTTGTCATATCTCCCCACTTCAGGAGATGTGATGGTCCTAGGGATTGGGAAGGCATAAGACCACCTTAACCAGTAAAATCTTAATTAAGAATTTTTCAAAAATTTTGGCATAGTTCCTCTATTTTTCTAACAATTACCCAGGGCTAACGTCCCTTTCTTCATTAAATTTCAATAACACAACCTACAGAAGAAATACACTTTCAATATTTCCATCCTTATACCCTCGTCTTTAAAGGAAATTTTCATTATTAACATTGCATTTATTTCCAAATCAACATTCATATCATTTTCATTATAGGTACTCAATAAATTATTCATTATATACGTTCATATACTTATATTATTATTAATCATCCTTTATGTAGCATTTAATATTTACATGTATTCAGAATATTAGTTAACCAATTTACAAACCATAGAGCATCTACAAAATAAAATATTCTTAAGGTTAATTGGTTGAAACCATAAAGGTTATTTTTGAAAGGCTATAGTCAGGTTTAGCCTTAGAGTAGAACAATTTCAGTTTGGACCAAAGGATTTGGCTTTGATTTGAGGTATGTTGGAAAATCTATCTACTTGGTTCTTTTCAAAGGTGATTATGTTCCCACTTTATTCGGTTTATTGGATGGATAAATTTGTGTCTGGTTTTGACTCAGCACTAGAGACTGCCTAACAATTGGTTGGCTCGCATTTATGGGATTTGATGGTTCTTTTGGGATTCATTTTAGGTACAAAGTTTGATGACTTGGCTATCCAAAGATGGTTTGGATCTCATAGACCTTGATTTATGGTTTATTTGAGAAGAGAAGGGTATACTTTTGGTACCATACCTGACCCAACCTCAAAAGGGTAATGGGCTTTTAAATCTAGTAGAGGGTTTGGTTGTTTGGACAGTCCAAGGATGATTTTTATAGGTTGGACTCTCTTGAGAGTCTTAACTTTGGTTTTACTGAGAAAAATTGGTTTGACAAGCATGCTTCATTCAACCCATGAATTCTGATAAATTGATTTTTGTTTTGCCCTGAAAATTGGGTTGAACCTTTTGAGAGATTTGAGCAGCATGATTTGATTTTTGTATTGGCCATGGAACTTGGGCTTTAATGGATGGATTATGAGATTTACATGAATAAATCACGAGGTTTGAAAATCATGAGAGGTTTGGGATAAGTTAAACCCTTTTGAGAGGATTGAACCTTTTTAGGAAATGTGGTTGATTTCGAAAGGTTTTATGAATTTGTTGTTATTGAATTATTTATGGAGAAGAAAAGCGAAGCTATACGTAATGTCTAAGATTGAAAAGACTATTAGGGTGATGTTTGTTGGTTTTACTTAATGAGACTGATACATGACTGATGACTTTAGGTTGACGCTTTGTCAGTTAAATTTAATAGGACTAACACATGAGATAATAAGTTGTTCGAAAAGACATTCAAAATAAAGAAATACTATTTGATTTAGTGACTGAGCATTTGACTTAAGGAATGATGAATTTATCGGACGTGCCCTGGATGATGGATTTGATCTACTTAGCTACTTTGACAAAGCAGTGATTTGATGATGACTTTGGAAAATATGCCCCAAATGAGAGATAAGGGCAGCTTATCGATTTAACTACTTTAGCTAAAAGATGAGATTAATTGACAAAAGGACATATCCTTGATGTGGTATAAAGGCATGTGATAGATTGACATGATGTGTATTGACTAAAAAGCTTCTTTAGCTATTAGGATGATTTACGAAAGTATCTTTTGACATGACGATAAATAACTCTAAACGGTTGACTCAAGAAACGACTCTGAATGGAGGTAGAATTTTTTGACTCCCCTTTTAAACAATTGACACAAAAAGGGAATAAACTTTTAGTTGTGACAGACTTGACTATGTATTACTTAGTGAAGTAACACAAATGAGACTAATGTGTTTGAACTCTTGACATTTGAATAGAACAAACTATCTTCCTTTCATTGAAAAAGACAAATGGATTTGAACTTTTGAATGATGGCACTTGACTTTGAAATCCAAATTTGAACTAATTTATTGAAAGTCCCTTTGGCAACTAAGAGGGGGGTGAATTGGTTGGAATGATAAATTAGGGGCAAATTAAAAATTAATAAGATGAAGGAAGGAAGAGAAAAATTAAACATAAGAATTTTATAGTGGTTCGGCCAACACTTGCCTATATCCACTCCTCAATATCACACTTGAGTATTTTACTTGATCCTTTTATGGGTGCAAGATCAAACCAAGTGTTTAGGCTCACACTTAAACCTTACAAAGTATTTTCAAAGGCTCACACTTCAGACCCTCATAAGTGTTTTATCAAAGGCTCACACTCAAACCTATATAAGTTTTTTACTAAGGTTCACACTTAAACCCTTAAGAATTACAAGAGATGAGAAGAAGAAAAATTCCCTTTAACTTTTTCTCAACTCTAAAATAATCAATGAGTCTTAACCAACTCAAAGATTTACAATTAATTGTAATACCCTAGAAAGCCATAACATATATGCATGAATTAATTCTCAGTATGTGGTCCATTATTCTTGAAATGATGAGAAATAATTTTAGAGACACAATTAGAAAGCAAACTTGACTCTTTTCCGGAAACGGGCGGTGTCGGGAACACTGCCGAGAAATGAGCAGTCTGGTCAACAGAAGAATTTCTGAAGTTGATCTGGGGGTAAAATATGACCATAATTTATGTCTAATTTTGGTAAAAAGAAAGAAGTGGAAATCATTTAGGAACACTGAAAAAGTAAGTAATGGCATTTTTGTAAATAAATGGAAATTCAAGGTGAATAGTGAAAAGTGGTCGGTCGGGGTTACAGAATGACTCTAGAAATATTTTTATAAATAAGTATAAATGAAAATAAGCCTATTCACTCCCTACTCTGATATCTAAATCCTGACAGAATTGTCATAATAAATTACAGAAGATTTAAGGACCAAAGTGTAAAGGATAAAAGTTTGAGGGTTTAGTTGTAATTAGTCATTTGATTTTTTCTATTAATTTGCCTTAGCCATTTTCGTGTTCCATTTCTTCTTCTCCATTTGACATAGCCGAACCACCATTTCCATTTCTTCCATCTTTATTCCAACTCATTTCTTATAGATTTCTTAAGAAAGATTATAGAAAAATAACAAATCAACCTAGATAAATCCATTTCTACTATTGATTTGAAGATTGAAGCAAAGAAATTCAAGGAAAGGAGGAGGGGAAGCATTCAGCCAAATGGGGGTTTGAGGTAAGGATGTTTATTTATTTAATTTGATTGATGATTTAGATGTTATTTAGGTTCAAATGAATGGGTATGATGATTAATTGCATTAGTTTATCCAAATTGATTGAAATTCCCAATTTGGCTGGATAATTTGAAGTTGTAAGATGTGAATTGTTGAATTAGTATTAGGTTTTATTAATTGATGTTAGACATGGTTAATTGGATGTGTTTATGTAACTAATTGATGGATAAATTGATGTAGAATTGGAGATTGCTCAAAGTTGATATTCAAAGTAAGCAAAATTTGGGAATTCGGTGGAATTGGTGGAAATTGATTGTGCATTGGCTATTTGGAGCATTAGGTGAGTTTACATTGCATCATTTAATATGAATAATTGATTGAATTATTGATTGTAACTCATTCTTGAAAAACCTACCTTGGCCGAACCCTAATGTGCTATATATACCTATGTTTTTGCTTGACTTTCTTTGATGATTCCTAGCCAATTTGATCCATTTTAACTTTGTTTAATTGTGTTTCTTTGATACCTTTGCTTTGTTGGACAATGTGGTTTGTTGTTGGTTTGAATGGGCAAGTCAATTTCGCACCAAAACCTAACCTATTGGCTTGCCAATATATGCCTATTAAGTATTCGATGAAATGCCTAGTTCATTTGCCAATAGCCTATTGGTTTGCATGCCATAGGCCTACCAATTGAATGCCATTGTCGCCAGCGACATTGGCATGCCAATTGACCTACCATTTTCATCCATCAAATCAACTTTTGTTTCATGCCTTTCCTTATTGCTAAACTTACTATTATTGATTGTATATTGTATATGGCATTGCCAAGGAGCATCTTGAACACTGAACTGATTGATACCAAACTGACTGTTATTGTATTGACTGTTATCTAGATGTCATTATTGCTTATGATATCCCTCGTTATTGACCCTGATATGGTTTGGCAGAACTACCGATTTGACAGGGTAGTGGGAAATACTGTCGACCTTATGCACATTGTATTACTGAACCCTAGCTGGGAGGGGTTATGGTCCTGGCCATAGGGCCTAATCAGCCTTATGCTCATTGATACTGGAGACCTACATGGTCCATATTGACTGACTGGAGATTTTATGATTTCTTTTCATACAGTCCATCCCATTATATGTCTTTCCATATGTAACCGAGCCTATATGTTATTTCTTTGACTTTACTGTACCCTGATATCCATACTGTATACTATTATTCCATTGACTGACACCATTATTTATTTATGCCTATTATTTATTGTGATGCATGAAACTTCATTGAGTATCATCTATACTCACCCATTTCATTGTTTAACCATTTCAGGAGAGGAGTAGATTGCAGATTCCTGTCTTCTATCATCCCGGAACATCTACAACAGTTTATTATGTATATCTCTGATATTCTGTATATTTATTTTGGTGTTCATGATCTAGATGCTCCATGGGTATGTATGGGTTAGCTAGGAGATGAACATTGTATATATGATGTTTATGATATTATTATGAGTTCTTTAATGGTATTATGGCATGATATGTGAATGTTACACCCACTTGCAGAATGATTACAGAATGTATAACAGGTTAACAGAATGACTGGTAATTAATTAATATGAATAAAATATTAAGGTTTATAGATAATTCATATGATACTAGGTTCTACGGGTGTCGGTCGCCATTGGCATCTCCATGCCCTAAGACTGTCACAGTCTGGGAAACCGAGTCATGATAACAGTTGGAGGCACTACTACTGGAGCTAGTGGTGGCGGTACCTGCTGTCGCTCCCGCCTTATCTCAGACATCTCTCTTCGTAACTCCAATAAACCTCGCATCATCTCCATTTTCTAGGGGTCATCGCCCCTCTCAGAATCCTTTGAAGTTTGTCGGGATCAAGACGGACCCTCTGATATAGTAATCTCCCTCACTAGTGACTCATTGGAGGCTACCTCTGCCTCCCTGATATCTCAGTCCCTATCATCAGACATCTCTGTAATCTGTCAGGAAAAATAGAAACGGTCTCAGAATATGACAAAATTGCAGAATAATAACATATAACAGACGATAACAGCAAAAGACGTCAAAGGAAATTGTCACAGCCTAATTTTAGATCATGATGGTCCTAGGGTACGGGTAATGCCAAGGTGACCAGTACCTCGAAGAACCCATGCTTTTACTTTAAATTATCTTTTACAATCATTACTTAACCTGCGATACATTTTAGGTGATAATTTTTTTAAAAAAACATTATAATATTCTTATAGGAAAACTGATAGAGTTTCCTTTATAACTCTGACTTAGCTATCCGTAAGAAATAAAGACTAACACTTCCAATAAAGCATACATCCCCTTTTAACCTCCATTAATCAATCACAACTCAATATGCACTTCAATATTTGCAATCATATCTCAAATCATATATATGTCATATAAATTTCTCATATCATATATATGTACATCATTAACATATTCATATCATATCTGATTATCTTTTGATCATACTTGATACTATACTTTAGCCAATCCAAGCCCTTTATACATTATATACCAAGGAACTTCTATACACAGGAGTGACCTCAAATACATACATCTGTGATCCAAGGCTAAAGATGATGTAGCCAATGGATGTCTGCCTCGCTGAGGTCCTGAAAACATATAACCACAGAGGGGGTGAGTATAAGATTATACTCAGTGAATCAATATATATGAGTATGCAATATTATTCATGAATAGTCACATCTATCCATTAATGATCTGAAAATATGAATATTGGTGATAGCATGATGGAATACATATCATAAACCATAATGCATATAATATAACAAGAGCCTGTAACATGTCATATCATATCATATAATACTGAGCTGTTACTTCTCTTCCATCACATATCCCTCCAATCACCCATTTCCAACCACCAACCTATTATGCATAGAGAATTTACCCCTTCCTAGCATAGGTCATAACATATATCTGTGTACACAACTGATGGTTTATTTCTACACCATCGAAGTAGTCATGTTATAACATATTATATGCAGATGTCTCATATTGTAACACCTTAGCCTAAACCCTAATAGGGACCTTTAGGGAAATAATTTTTCCTTTCTTATTGATGTGTTATATTATGTGTGAATGCATGGAATATATGTATATGCATGTTATATGACCTAATTTTTAGGTCTAGAGTGGATTTGAAGTTAGATAGGACCCAATCGGGTAAGTTTGAAAATTTTGGTAATTGGAGGACCAAAATGTAATTTTGCAATTTTTCGAGGTTT
>CANXYC010221210.1:0-23920 GCA_948193065.1 Aleurites moluccanus | reverse complement strand
ATTTGACTGGAGACTGTATGATTTCTTTTCCTACAGTCCATCCCACTATCTGTCATTTCACACATATGAAACCATATTATATGATATTGTTGTATCTTATTGATGATACCTTATGAACTTGATATTATTCAGTTCTTGATTATTTTCGATTGATATCCTTATTGCCTGACCCAATTGTTATTGCGATGTATGTGAATTCACTGAGTATCATCTATACTCACTGCTCATTGTTTACCCTTTCAGGAGAGGATTAGAGTTGTAGAATCCAGACTTCCATTTCTCTGAGGATTTTGCAACAGATATCTGATGTACATTCCAGATACTTATTTTGTATAACAATTATATTTTGGTGTTCATAATCTAGCTGCTCTATGGGTATGTACGGGTTAGCTAGGAAATGAACATGTATCTAAATGAGGATACTATGATATGGAAAATATATGTTATGATTGATATGATCCTGTGGGTAATGTGAATATAATTGATTGAGAATATATGACAGGTTGTGATTGATAATGAATGAATAGAGATTTTATACATGCATACTGTATTGATAGGACTGATATTGGGTTCTACGGGTGCCGGTCGCCATTGGCATCTCCCATGCCCTAGGACCGTCGTGGCTCGCGAGAGCGGGTCGCGACACAGTGCTGGTATTGCCAATAAAGAATGGCAAGTTTACAGTATATTGTGATGTATCGAGGGTTGGACTTGGTTGTGTCTTGATGCAGGATAAGAGGGTAATTACTTATGCTTCTCATCAATTGAAGAAACATGAGTTAAATTATCCTACATATGATTTAGAGATGGCTGCAATTGGCATTACTTATATAGGGAGAAATGTGAGATCTACATAGATCATAAAAGTTTACAGTATATTCTGTAGCAGAAAGACCTGAACCTTCGACAGCGAAGTTCGGTTGAACTGTTGAAGGATTATGGTTGCCAAATATTGTATCATCCAGGTAAAGCTAATGTTGTGGCAGATGTATTAAGTAGAAAATCTATAGGGAGTTTAGCTCACATCACAGTTGCAAGGAGACCAATAATAAGAGAAGTGAAAGAGTTACTTGATATGGGAGTCCAGTTTGGATTGGGAACCCATGATCGAAACCAAGCTCTGATAGCCCAGTTCCATGTAAAGTCGACTTTGATTGATGAAATTAAAAGGGCACAAGAGAGAGATTCTAAGCTATTGAAGTTAAAAGAAGATGTTCTAACTGGGAAAGCCCTAGAATTCATTGTTGATAATGGGGTACTAAAATGTGGGAAATGGCTATGTGTGCCAAATGTAGATGGGATTAAAGAGTGAATTATGAAGGAGATGCATTATGCATTATACAGTGTTCATCCTAGAATAACAAAGATGTATCATGATCTAAAGGAGCATTATTGGTGGTCCAATATGAAGAGGGATGTAGCTCAATTTGTCTCCACTTGTTTAGCCTGTTAGCAGGTTAAATTTGAACATCAGAAGCCATCAGAGCTATTGCAAGAGATAGAACTGCCATAGTGAAAATGGGATCAGGTAACCATAGACTTTGTGATTGGTTCACCTAGAACTTCACAAGGATATGACTCTATCTGGGTAATAGTTGATCGACTGACTAAGACAACTCACTTCCTATAAGTGAAAACTAGCTACACAGCTACTCAGAATGCCCAGTTATATGTTGACAAGATAGTACGACTTCATGGCATACCTTTAACTATTATTTTAGATAGAGGAACTCAATTTACTGCATGGTTCTGGCAGAAGTTTCAAGAGGCACTAGGTACTCAATTGCACTTTAGCACAACCTTTCATCCGTAGACAGATGGGCAATCAGAACGTATAATTCAGAAACTAGAATATATGCTTCGTTTGTGTGTGCTAGACTTTATAGGGAATTGGGATCAATACTTACCTTTGATTGAATTTTCTTACAACAATAGCTATCATTCGACTATTGGTAGGAAATGCAGATCTCCTGTGTATTAGGTTGAACCAAGGAAAAAGCAATTAGAATGCCCTGAATTGATTAAAGAAACTATGGAAAATATCCCCATTATTCAAAAGAGAATGAAGGCAATATTTAGCCGACATAAGAGTTATGCAGACTCGAAGAGAAAAGATGTTCATTTTGCTATAGGTGATCATGTGTTCTTGAAGATTTCACCTATGAGAGATGTAATGAGATTTGGCAAGAAAGGAAAGTTATCACCTAGATATGTCAGATCATTAGAGATATTAGAGAAGGTCAGTAATGTGTCTTATCGGTTGGCACTCCCACCTAACCTGAGCCACGTTAATCAAGTGTTTCATGTTTTCATATTGCGTAAATATGTGTCTGATACATCACATATCCTGGAACCTTAAGCCATTGAAGTTGATGAAAACTTGACTTATGAAGAGACACCAATGAAGATAATAAATCAACAAGTCAGACAATTGCGTAATAAAGAGATCCCAATAGTTAAAGTGTTATGGAAGAATTAAAAGATAGATGAATCTACCTAGGAGAGTGAGCAGGACATGAAAATAAGATATCCATTCTTATTCCATTTAAAATTCGAGGATAAATTTTGTTGAAGGAGGGTAGAGTGTAACACTCTTAAATTTCTTCCATTAGACCTTAAATATATGTTATTTAAATATAAATAAAGTTGATTACATTAGAACATCATACTTGCGCGATTTGACAAATCGCTAAAAATCGAAGCGGTAGATAGGTAAGCACGTCGACGTTTCAATTAAAGAATGAGTTCAGAATTTTAAACTTTTAATATCACTATTAGACTCATAAGCTAGAGAAATATAAGAAATATTATTTCATAATTGAAATGGGATAAAAAGATAAATAGTTAAAAGTTTCGAGTTAAAGATGCCAATACAAGAAGTGTCAGGGCAAAAATCGAATTAAAAGCTAATTCTTCACAAAATGAAAAATTCTTCTCCTTCCACCATTAAATTTCATCTAATTATCCAAACTTCATAAATTTCATCTAATTCTTCATAATATGAAAAATTATCCTCCTTCAACCATTAAAGGCAACCAAATTTCCTCCATATCCAAAACTCCACCAATTTCATCCAAACTTCAAGAAAAATCGATTGAAAACTCAATTATACTAGTTTCTATCGAAAATTATAAGAAATTCAAGCTAGAAATTGAAGGAAACCCTAACCTAAATTTTGTCCACTTGAAGAATTCAGGTGAGGATGATGTTTTCTTCATTTATTTGATTCATTTAAGCTATATAAATTATTAGAAACATGATTATATCAATAAATTTCAAGATTGGATCAAATTAGAGAAAACCCTAAAACCTAGTTTATGTTTGAAATTGATTTTCTGTATAGGATTAATGTTTAAATATGTTAGTTAGCCTCAATTTAAAGCAAAATATGTGGTAAAATTGATTGTAGAATTGAAGGAAACCGAAGAACACTGCTTTTGTCAGTTATAGGCAAATTGGCATTTATTATGTAAATGATCAAATCATCGATTTTGGTGAGTCATATGTATGTTATTATGCATGTTTAAACCTTCATTTGATTAATTTGAAATGAATATGAAACCTGCATCTTTTTTACATTTTCCATTCCTGTGAATTTGCCTTGAATTCATACTCCAATAGTGTTGATTATTGATGTATATAAACCTTGTTTGAGAATGCCTTTGTATTTGTTGCCATTTGGACTTGAATTGTGAACTTAAGCTTTTGATTAATATGTCCCAAAACTATATTTATTTTGTCCTAAAGTGGTGCACACCAAGTACTCGACGAAATGACCTTTGTTAATTTTCTTAAGAAACCAATTGTTATCAAATTTGCTAAAATGGGTGACTTTCTTTGTCACCAGTGTAAATGTGTCTTCTTGATATATTTTGAACTTGTATCCTAATGACTTTTGTGGCATTTTTCCTATACTATAATGTTCATTTGTTAAGGATAATGATCTTATATGTGTTTACTTGTCTAAACAGCTCAATTGAGCTAGAGTTATAGAAACTGAACCTTGTTGATTTTCTTGCCTATTTGATATTTTATTTGCTATCTTTAGCCTATTTTAATATTTGTATGACAGAGCGACCTTACTGATAGGGTAGTAAGTAAATACCATTAGCATTGTGTACAATGAAATTCCAATGATACTCTAGCTTAGAAGGGTTATAGTCCTAGCCATAGGGTATGATCCACCTTATGCTATTTATATGTTATATTGATAATGATATGCGTTACATGGTCCAATATTTGTTATATATATATGGTTATTATTTCTCTCAGTGCCTATACATCTGTATTTAATGTCCATAAGTCATTTCCCTTGATTTGATCTTTTGATGTGTTATCCATAAGTCAATTGTTAATATTGTTTATTTGGTATTTCCTACCTAGTTTAATGTGTGATAATATATATATTGACTCACTGAGTATAAAAATACTCATTCTTTTAGTGGTTTTATCTTTTCATGTCAGGAATAGAGCTGATCCATGATTTGTTCATTAGTGAATTCAGCTGTGTTATAATAATATAAATATTAAACTTATATATTTGCTTGTGTATATTTTAAATACTGAATGGATATGTAAATTATTGGGATGATTAAGCTTAGTATGATCTTTAATATTATTAGTTATTGATATTTAATATATATGAAATGTGTTGAGATCATATATGATCACAGATGATGGCAGATATACCGATTAAATAGATATAAATATTTTATAGCAGGTGATGTTTACAGGTTATAAAAGAGTTCTACGGGTGTCGGTAGTCTTATACTGTTCCTACATCTCAGGACTGCCATGTTCCAAAATTGGGACCTGATAGAAATAGCTTTTGGAGATTGAATTTAGATTATAGAGAAGCTTCTCCTGCATAGGCGCTCATATCCTGGGTACACTGTCATCATATCCATCTGTTCCAAACAAGCACACTGGGAAAGAGTCCTCAAGTAGAGAAAAGGGAAGGAAAGAAACCCAAGTAACACAAGCATGAAGGCAAGCAGTCTTAAACAAAACAATCCCAAATAAGACTAAAAGCTTACTAAAACCAAGCACCACATTTTGCAATAGTCTGTTACACAAATAAATAAATAATATAGCCAAAGTTTACCTACAATCTCAAAACAATCTAATGTAAGCTCAAGTGCATAACGCATGCCGCAAGTTACCAGGTCTGTTTAAAAGGCTTCTACAGATAACACTAAATATAGGAAAATGTTTCTACACGGTTATTTCCTATAAACAGCAAGCCATAAAACCCAAAGTTTGAAAATATCAAGAATGTTCTCTTGCCCAGATAATGCACCCTGCAATAGGGTCAGCTAGGTGTTCACATAAGGAAACCAAGGAACCCCCATTTTTATTTTTATTTTTATTTTTGTCTCACATCAGATGCTGGTTTATTACCACCGTTAGACTTTGTATTTTATGCCTTTAAAATTTGGGTTTAATCATCAAATGGTACTCTGTCACTGCACATTAGGCCAATTTTTTGGAATCAATTGTTAGAGAAGGCGATATCACAATAAAGTAAGGCCTAAACTCAAAGTGACATTTCCTCTCTCCTTTCTAGTCACTTGGCTATCTAGAGCTACAGTTAACATAATTGGTCCTATGAGTCCACTGGAGATTAGTAGATGGATGGAAATAATGTAGGCTCCATTTGCTCTGCAAAAAATATTTCCCATACAGCATTTCTGATGATTGAGGCTCTTAGAAAAATTTAATCAAATAAAAGTATATTATGGTCAAAGATAAACTTGACTTCTCCTTTTAAAAATAGGAACTACACAAATTCATGAAACAGGAATCAGGTTACAAAAGAACCACATAAGCGTATACCCTTCAGTTGCAAACTATGCTGGCCATGGCTGCCACCAGTATCTAGCAACCATCATAATTTTCTAGTTTTTGAAATTTTCTCTCCTATAAAATGTACAGTTTTTATAGGTCCAACCATTCTCGGCCTTTTTCATCAAAAGAAAGTTCATTTTTTCCAATGTAATCCAGACAATATAAAAAAAAAAAAAAAAATTGATTTTTAATATCACATAAAAATAGCAAATCCATTCTATCAGGAAAAAAAAAAAAAAGACCTAAAACAATTTTTATTCAGTTTAACGATATAGAGCCATCGAGGAGAAGAATTGGAAGGACTTGTCCTTCACATTGTTTGTTCTCTTTTCATGGATGGGTTTTTTCAGGACCTAACTTGTAATCACCATCATCAACTCAACTCTCCAACATTAAAACCTCTATCAGCAGCATAATCAACAAAGCTATATAAAGGCATCACATTCTCACCATACTTCTCAAACCCATCCAATTCTTTTTTAGCCTTAGTTCTCAGCTCTTCTGCCACCTCCATTGCCTTATCAACCCCATATATGCTAACATAACTCTTCTCTATCTTTCTCTTCTTCTCCTCATCTTCTTTATTCATCATTTTTGCTTCCAATACATCATCTATCACTCGATACAATACTCCAACAGCTCTTCCATACCTCCTCAATCTTTGTATCTCATCGTCTTCAGCACCAGCCAACAATCCTCCACACACTGCAGAGCACTCACCCATTTCACCGTATTTTTTCTCTTGAACAAACTCTACAGAATTGGAACCACCCTCAAGGTCAAGAAACTGACCGGCAGCCATTCCTGTAGACCCCACAGCACGAGCAATCTCAGTGATCACACGGAGAAGGCGTGGCTCAGGAACAAGATCTGCGGGTGTGTTTGAGACAATGTGACGGAAGCCAAGAGGGAATAGTGCATCCCCTGCAAGGATTGCCATGTCAACACCATAGACTGTGTGGTTTGAGGGTTGGCCTCGCCTTGATGAGTCATCATCCATGCAAGGAAGGTCATCATGAATCAATGAAGCCGCATGAACCTGTTAGAAGCATATTAGAATAGAATAAATTACTGCAGCAATGTGACTGAACTTCCTGAAAACCTATGCAGAAAAAAAGAAAAAAAAAAGTTTATACGGAAAAATATACTACTTAATTAGTATTCTTCAAACAATTTTCTCTTCTACAGGCTTTCAAAAAAAAAAAGAAGAACAAGAAGAACATTACACGTTCAATAATTTCAAAGTGCTAATAAAGCATTATATTTTCTTCATAAAAAAGTTGTGAGTTGAAATTGTTAACAAAAACAGTGTTCCCCAGAACCAATTTTCTCAGTTTGATTCTGTTATGGAATGAAATTTAAATAATAAATATTTGCAATTCAAAATAAACATCAAAAGATTCCACAAAAAGAAAATACATGAATTATATAAATTGCTTGGCATAATAAATATTTGCAATTCATAACCAAATATAAACAGCCAATCTAGTAATGGTCCCCGTGGCCATGGTCCTTCCTACCCACCCCAATCTATAGTCTTTCCTTTCCTGGTAATAACTAATTTTCCATAAATGATTTTAATAATTAACTAAACAATGTTTAAAAAAAATTGAATTAAATTATATTTCAAAACAATGATTAAAAAAAATGGAGGAGAATAGATTGGTAACCATTTCAAGAGCACAGGCAGTAGGGAAAGCCGCAAGGCGGTTTCCACCGAAAAGCTCACAAGCGGCAACACACATGACAGGCGGCGCACGCTTGGCTCCCTTTGCTAGAACGGAATATCTCATGGCCTCATAGATCTGCTCTGGAAACTGAACTGGAATGGCCCGGTCTAGCTTCTGATTGATTTCTGCTCTAAGGGTCGTCCAATAAGTCTTTAGATCGAACTGGGTCGATGTTGAAACTGACAAAGAAGAAGAAGAAGAACGAATTGAAAATCGAAGTTTTGAGAGGCGATTATGAAAGGTAGAAGGTTTTATTGGGAGGTAAAGAACAGGAGATGTTGATGACATTATAACTGAAGAGAACATCATTGTTTGATTGTTTATTTGTTTGTTTGTGGTTCTAAGAATTGAAATTGATCGAAGAAAGCATAACATTTAATGGTGGAAAAGTGGGAAACTGAATTGAAGGGAGAGAGTGGGGTTGAGGGGCTGCTGTGTTTTTTTACACAGTAATCTTTCATGTGGTCAATTTTAATTATTTAAAAAATTTTAAAAAATTATATTTTGATAATGTTTGATATAATAAATTCATTAATATATTTTTTATTCTAAATAAAAATCATTTGGACTGTTAAAAATGTATTAGAAATATGTTAAATTTAAACCGTTAAATATAATATATAAAATTTTTAATACATTTTTAACAGTCCAAATGATTTTTGTTTAGAATGAAAAATATATCAATAGATTCATTGCATCAAACACTATCAAAATATAATTTTTAAAACTTTTTTAAAATTTTTTTAAGTAGCTAAAATTGACTATATAAAAAATTGTTGTATAAAAAAACACAGCAGGCCCTCAACCCGAGGGAGTGGTGTAGTGATGGATTGGGTGGATCCAAGAAATGAGCCTTTTTGTTTCTTTTTCTTTCTAAACGTGTTTGGATAGCAACGGAGGAAAATGGTAAGGCGACGCTGATAAAAACAAGGCGTGGTGATCCACTCACCTTGTTTTTCTTTGGATAGTGAAAAATAAAGAGATTTTATTACACAAGCGATGATATTTTCCTAAAATTAATAGATTTATGTGAGTGAGCATCATAAAAATTCTAACTTGTATATTAATTTAATGAGGTAAAATATATAAAATAAAATAAAAATATTAATGTCTTTTTTAAATCATTAAATATCAAATAGCCACATAAAAAAATGTTAGTCTTTTTTTTTTTTCTTTTGCAAATCATCCTATATAAAAATTTGATGATATCAATGTCTTTTTATTAAATAAAAAATAAAAAAAAAATAGTATTAATTAAAAAATATTATTATTTATTTATTTAATGTATGATCAAAGACAAAACTTGGCTCAATCATATACCTTAACACTCAAAGACAAAACACTTCTTTGGACAGTTGCAAATAGAATTTCGAAAGACATGAGAAGTTTTATCACTAAACCAAATGCTAATGCCAAGGTAAAAATAAAATGAATTGTTATTTTCATATGTTGAAAATACAAAGGGACATAATTTATTACTTTTATTCCATTTTTACTCTCTTTAATTTGAAAAGAAAATAGAAAAATAATTATTTTTTCTTTCTATTTTCATTCTCTCTAATTTAGAGGGAAAATGAGAAAAAAAATAATTATAATTTTCTTTCCAATTCCTCTTATCCAAATAATAGGCACGAAAATATATTACATTTTCATTTTTCTTTTTTTTTTTTTATGTATTTTCTTTCTGCTATGTTAGATTTCATTTAATTTAATTGTTTGTAATATTTATTAATTATTTTTTATAACTGATAATTGATTATTATAAATATTTTATAAAATTATTATCAGCTGTGAACTATTTATATGTTTAATGACTATTAAAAATAAATATTAATATTTATTTTTTTATTTAAATATTATTTTTAATAAGATAACTTAGTCCTTTTATTTAAATGAGTATGAATTTTTTAAAAAAATTTCAAATTAAAATTTTTATTAACCGCAGTTGTTTAACTATTTAGAGTTAACAGTTATTATTAAAAAAAATAAGAAAATATATAAATAAGCCCATAAATTATATCACTTTTATTAATATTTATTTTTATTTAAATATTATTTTTAAAAGATAATTTAGTCTTTTTATTTAAATAAATAAGAATTTTTTCAAAAAAACCTTCAAATTAGAGTTTTTATCAATAACAGTTGTTTGAAAACTTAAAAATAACATTTATCACTAAAAAAATATATATATATAAATAAGTTCCTAAATTATATCATTTTACTCATTTAGACATTTTTTCTTTTTTATAGTTTAAATAATCATCTAAACTTTTTAATTTAACTCAAATAAAATCAATTTAGATTAAGATATTAAATTTTCATCCAAATTAGATATATTTGAAGCAAATTAAAAAAATTTAGAAACTTATTAGTACTTTTACCTTTTTTTTTTTTAATTTAATCTTATCTATTTTATTATTTATTTTTTTTTCTAAATTTTTCATTGTATAACTTTTTTCTCTATTTTAATTTAATAAATTATATTTTATATTTTAATTTAATAAATAAATACATTTAAAACATTTTTTTTATAATTTATATAAAATTTTTAAAAACTTTTAAAATAAGATATTTTATATTTTAATAAATGAAATATTTTGTAATTTTTTATTATCAAATATCATTTAATTTAAAAAAATTATTTTATATTTATAATAAATTAAATTAAATTAACTCTTAAGATTATTATAGTTAATAAATGAGTTTGTTTAATTTTTTATTGATTTAGGTTTAATTATTAAGATTATATTATAAACGATAATTTTTTCTTATTTTTAAATTTAAAAATAACAGAAAAGTGAACTTAGTATAATGAAAAATTAACCCTAATATTATTTATTGCTAAAAAGATAAATAAAATAAAAAATATAATGTATTCATTAAATTAAAATATAAAAAAAAATATGTTATACAATAAAAAAATTAGAAAAAATGATAAATAAAAAATAGATAAGGTTAAATTGGAAAAGGCGAAAAAGATATAAATAAGTCTATAAATTTATTAATTTGATTCAAATTGGATATTGAATGAAAATTTAATCTTTATTTGATCCAAATTAAAATGTTTAGTGGCTTATTTAAATTATAAAAAAGAAAAGGATTTAAATGAGAAAAATAATATAATTTAGAGATTTATTTATATATTTATAAAAAAATAATTAAATAAATTTAATACAATTATTAAGACTAAAAAAAAAAAACTAACAACCGCGTAAAATTATGAACCCACATTTCTACAAGGATGTTCCTATAATCCATGGTCCATGTAATCTCTTTGAAAATAAAATTATGAAAATTGATAGACATCTAAATCGTATAAAAGGATCGTATAATTTGAGTAAAAAAAAAATCTAAATTTATTAGAGTTTCTTTTTTATAATATCTATATACATATTATAAGATTCATATATAATTGAAATTAATTAGATCCCTATTTAATAGAAATTAAGAGATATAAATTATTTAAAAAAAATTTAATGTTACGTTTGAATATATGAATTTAAATTTAAAATTTAGATTTGAAATTTTATATTTCAAATCTATAAATTTATAAATCTATTGTTTTAGAAATGTAAAAAATTTGAAATTTGACATATTTTAGATAATTATTTAAATATAAATATAAATTTTAAATTAAATTTAAAAAAATAATAATTCAAAACTATATAATAAAATAATTATTATTTACATATTTTTTGAAAATTTTCTTTAGATATTTTTAAAATAAAAAATAAAAAATTATTATGTAATTTTGAATATTTAATAAAATGAATTTTATTAACTAAATTTTAATTTATTTTTTATCATGTTTTTATATAAATATTATTATTTTTTTATTTCAAACTAAATATATTTATATATTTTAATTATTTGATTACTGTAAAGTACTATGAATTTTATTAAATATTGATGACTATAAATAAAAAGAAATGTAATATTTTATATTTTATTTGTTTAATATAATTATTGTATTTGAAATAATTAAATAAAATTAAAGATTTAAAATATTTAATTTTTAACAAGTGAGATTTTATTGAGTATTTGACTCAAATTCAAATTCATCTAATTTTAATTACTCAAATAAAAAATTTAATCCAAATTTAAATTTAAGGCTTAAATTCATGTAATCCAAACATTCCATAAATTTATTCTAATCCTTTAAGGGGTTTATATATGTACACAGTTTATTTATTTCTACTAAGTTTTTTTTTTATTTCTATTCTTTTTAGTTTAGATTTTTAATATTTTAATATTTAATTTTGTGGGTTCTTAATTTATTAGGACTCCTTTTTGAACTTCAATTTTGAAATTTTTTCTTTTCTTTAGTTTTCATTTTTCGTAAAATATTCTCTCTCTTTTAAGATTATAATATAATAATTAATAACTTGCGCATTGCATGAAAAAATATTATATATTTTTTATTTAAAATATATTATATTGCAAATAAATATAAAAATATAAAATTTTAAAATTATTAATTTTTTGAAATAGCAACTCCATTTGTAACCCAACAATTTATTACCTCATATATTTAATTCTAAACCACAATAAATTATTTTTTTTATCAAAAACCAAAATATTATAAATATTGCAATAATATTTATAAAAAATTATTTTTAAAATTAGATTGGTTGTAATTAATAAAGAAAAGATATTGAATATTAATGTTACAATAATAAATAATAGTGGCAACAAATATTAAACAAATTTTAAAATAGAAAGCACGAAAAAAGAAAAAACCTTATTCATCCATTAAATATCCCGATATCTATTAATCTGTCTATTTTTCTCAAAGTTCGAACCACTTTTTTCAAAAATTCCACTGTAGTAATGTTTGCACTAAAACGTACTCTCTCCTTTTTTTTTTTTTATTTTTTTTTATGTAAGTAGTTTTAGAGTAAAATATAAAAATTAAAAAATTAATTATTATGTGTTAATTTTAATATAAAATGACTAATACAATCCTATTTATTTCTTTCATCATCATTAATATTAATAAGATTAAAAATATAAATTTGATTCTTAATTAAGGGTAAAATTGGAAGAAAATAATAAATACAATCTTAAAATTTGAGAATAACTTATAAAAAAAATATTCTCCCTCTCTAAAACGACCTATATAAAAAAATGAAGAGAGTATTAATTAATCAAATCAAGTACATTAATTTTTTGATTGTTTAAATAATGGACTTCTATTACAGTCTAGTAGTTTTGTTAAACACAATTAAAGCTAACAAAATTCAATAATAATAGGATCCCAATCTAATTAATATATAGGAAAATCGCCAATTAATCTAAACCAAGTGTTTGAGTGTGGTCAATATAATCTAAAGTGGCTCGACATATAGGTCTGCATTATCAATTCTTGTTGCTTCAGAGGTTTGATATATAGGTTTCAGATGATCAATTAAAAGGAGTGAGTATTTAGATATGGCAATCGTCAACTCAAAAGAAAAAAAATAAAAAGCTGCTATTGGAGTATAATGTAGTTAGGTTTTTGATATGTGTCTGTGTGTGGAGCCAAGAATGAAGCTGTGAAGTCTTATTTATACTATAATGATGAGGTAACTGACTAGAGTGTGGGGCACATTTACTAGAAATAAATGACCAACTGTTGAAGATCATATCAACATACACAAAGAATGGGAGTTCATGGCGGGATGAGGCTGATCCTCATCAAGAGCATGATGGCAATAGTTATTTAAAACCCCAAAATGGTGTGCTTTGATATATTGGATCTCAATCATTTGGGCTATTTATTCTCCAAAGGACTTTTCTTTGTATCCATTATGTGAACCCTCGTCTGAGTACTATAGAGATATAGTGGATGCTCCTTTTCTCGGATTTTAATCTCAAGTCGCCGAAATATCTGGCCGGCTTGAAGTTCTGTTTAACAATTCACTGAAAAAGTTGTTTCATTTCTATTTTGAAACTTGTTTTGAGTTCAAGTTTGTTTTGAAAATGAGTTTTGGGGAGTAGCCACCTTAATTTAATTTTAACTGGAAAATATAAGGAAAAACTAGAAAATGACTCCTATTCAATTTTCACAATGGATAAAATGCACTAGACCTTCAAATTGATATGAGTTTGGGAACTAGGTTCTTGATTTAAGAAATTCTGACTTGGCTTCTAATTAATTTTTATTTAAAATTATGATTTTCATGATGATCAATTTGTAGCATGACATTTATATAGAAAGTAGTAAATAAATCGAAAAGCGATAAAGAAATTAAATAACTATATCAATAATAATTAAGGATTTTAACTCTAGCTCTTAAAGGTTCTAGGTTAATCACATGTTCCTCAATTTGAATCGGAGGTACTGGCTCTAGCCTTATGAGTTCTAAGCCAATCACATGTCCTCCAGAATGAATAAATTTAAAGCAAATAAAATAATTTTAGGATTCATGAATTTGATGCTCGATTGAAGAGCATGCCTACATATCCCTTCGAATGGGAATCAAAATTTACGTAGTTTGCCCCTCTTGAGAAAGGATTTTTAGTTTAGTCAAAAGAGAAATTTGGCTTTTGTTCAGGTCAAAGGCCAGGTTTGGGTCAGTCTCATGTGTTTGTTTCACAATAATAAACTTAATTTTGAGAAGTCTAATTATACCTCCTTTCGGGTGCATTGAATCAGTGGTGGTTGGATAGTCCTTCTAAATCAGAGTTCCACTTTCGGCTTGGAGGAGGTCCAATTAATCAAAGATAATTAATCAGAAGCTTGATTGGTTGCGATTCAAGGAGAAACAAAAGGTGGCGATTTTTCGTTATAGGAGAACTAAAGCCCCGTACTAGAGTTTCGTTGGTCCTAAGACTCAAAGAGAGTCATTACTAATTTTAAATGGGTTGCTCAAAGAGAGTCTAGTCTAAGTATGAAGATCTCGAAACTCAAAGAGAGTCGGACCTAATTAAAATGGTTTCTCAAGGAGAGCCTAATCTAAGTTTGATGTCCTTCAACTCAAAGAGAGACAGTTCTACTTGCACGGTTGCTCAAAGAGAGCCTAGTCTAAGTACAATGTTTTAATTTTTTCCCCAATTTCTCAAATAGAGAAGTTAGAGAGAGAAACCCAAAGAGAATTTTAGAGAGAGAGAGAGAGAGTCTCAAGCTATATAAGTTTTAAAAGAAAAAAATTGGTGGTTAGAATGGAAGAGGGGGTCTCTCTATATATAGAATCAAAGGGACATTTTCATCATTTCAGCACCAAAAATCGCTAGAAAATGGAGCAAAAATTGCACAAAAGGCTAGGCGGCACCACCACCATCCCTTCTTGGCAACACCTGCTTGCCTTCTGGGTGGCAGCTTTATTTTGAGTCTTTCGGGTCAATTTCAAACATTTTGAGTTTGCTTTTTGAGTATTTTAAGCCTTTTAAATATATTTTAGATGGTTCTGGGTCTATTCTAAACTGTCTGGATCTGCTTTAGATTATTCTGGGTCTGTTTTGGGACTGCCTAGGGCTTTCGGGTCTAATTAGAGCTTCTTAGTCTATTTAGAGCTCTCGAGTATGTTTCTGAATGCCGTTTTGCTTAGCATGAGTATGGTTTAGTTCTAAAAAGTTTGACTTTGGAATTGGGGGTCACTCTACTACTCGACATGAGTATGGTTCGGCCTGAGGTGTTAAAATCATATGTTCACAACTGCCCCCATTGCACTTAGCGGTTTCGACTGGTGAGTGGGATGGTAGTGAATCGTGCCATTTCTGTTTGTTTGAAGTGGAGATGATGCATTCTGGAGCCATTTGAGACTATTTGCGTTTGATGTGCTTTATTCCGAGGATTTTTTTCCTAACATTTCTATTTCTAGTTTTTTCTATAAAATAGAAGCAATTTGAGTCAGGTTCAGACAAATGATAGCTTTAAAGATAGAGAAAATTCAAATGATTGCAATGGAATTGATGGTGTCCCAATTCGAGTTAAAATGGGCAAGATATCACAATTCCAGGTATTATCAGGAAACCACAGGAAATTATGGCCATTTTAGGATTTATTTTCTATAAATAGAACTGCACCCCTCCCTTTCCATTCACTCTTCATTTCAACATTTTCTTTCTCTCTCTACCTTTTTTATCTCTACAATTTTCTCTCAAATGGCTTCAGTCTCATATAGCACTTCCAGCGTCATGGCTATAAGGCACTGGGGGGCAATCCAGACCCGAAGAATCTGCTACTGGAACCAGACCATCATATGTCTTTGATGGGTGAAATAGAGGTAAGCATTTTACGCTTTCTCTTTTTTTTTTTTTGTTGCTTTTATTTTTAATGTTGCACTTGTTTATATATTATTATTATTATTTAGAATAAAATACTTAGGAATAAAGGTCGTAGTTCCAATTTAGTGTTCTTGACCTCATTCCTGAATAAGGGGCACCTAGTTAGGATAATTTTAAAGCCTACGGGCCTAGTCTCATTTCTCCAGGTACAGATCACCTCCAAGTGCCACATTGGTCTGATTAAGGCTTTTGCAGAGAGGTAGTGGGACACAACTAATATATTTCACTTGTCGTGTGGTGAGATGACTATCTATTATGACCCATTTCCGGATCGCGATGGTCTTAGGATGCGGAAGATGCTGAGGCGATCGACACCCGTAGAACCCATCGATCACTACAATGCAATCACTCACAATATCGCAGCGGAAACATATCTTACCCATCATCAATCACATAACAATTTATAACCAATCCACTCATATAAATACTATTCATTCTGTCACTCTGCCATTCATTCTGTAAATACTATAATCATATTATTAATAATTTTCAATATTCTCATACGTACATGTTCATACTCTAACTATACCATACAAAACCCATGGAGCAGCTAGGATATGAACATTCAAAAATAATACAGTGTTTAATATAATTACACTGCTATGAGACCGCAGAATCCACAGAGAGCTAAAAGAGCTGGGATATCTGCCTCCTACTCTGTACCTGAGAGGGCAAATAGTGAGAGGGTGAGTATATATGATACTCAGTGAATCTAATATGCATTGACCAATAAAATGGATAATGAAATATCAATAAGCAATAAGCAGATGACATAAATGAATCAAACTGCCAGAATGTCTGTAATATATAATCAAGTACAGAATATGACTGTAAGTAAGCAATCACATTCAAGAAGCACACATCACATGGAAAAGATGAAAATGACAGATATAGAGCCATGAAACGCATAGAAATGTGTCAAGCACAAATCACAATATATATATATATATATTTATAAATATAGTATAAGACAGATCAGATTTTATGACTATGACATCCCTTCCTAGTACAGGGTATCAATCAATACAATGTGCACAAGGATGACAGCATGAACTCACTACCCTGTCATAACAAAAGCTCTGTCAAATCACCTCGGAGTCAATAGAAGCGATAAATACATCAATAGATACCATTTCAAAATAATGGCATCGACAATATCAATAACTCATCAGAAATTAATTGGATGAGCATAAAGTTAATAAGACATCAATAATAATCGATTAAATGATGACCAAAGGTCTAATGACCAAAAATGGGAACAAATATAATTTGGTCATTTGCGACCAAAAATTTGACGCAATTGGCATGCCATTGTCGCTGGCGACAGTGGCATTCAAATTGGTTGGCCTACGGATATTTTGGCATGGTTTTGGTGCAATATTGACATTGCCCCAATTATCAATAAACATATACATGGAAAACAATTTATAAGTAACAACCACAACTCAATAATCTTCAACAATTGAATCAAATAGGTAAGGAAAAACAATCCAAAAGCAAGAACAAAACTTAGGCATTTTTGCACAAATAAGGTTCGGCCAAAATGGCCATTTTACGTATGGATTTCAATTGTCATTCTAACAATTTAGGCATGTAATTTGATACATAAAAGACTTGCCTTGCTACCCAATTCCTCAATTCCTCGTTATAGCCAAAATCGGCGATTTTCTCCAATCGAAATTTCTACAACAATACGAACATCAATTAAACATCAATAAATATCCAATTATCTTATTCTATAGCCAATTTACACATCCTAACTCATATGCACAAAATAAAATCTTACAACTTCACTTTAGGGTTTGAAAATTGGAGAAAATTATTTAATGCATCAATTGGTGCAATTAAATCATTTACCCAATACTACCAACACCTAATTAACCTAATTAAACCATAAAAACAAACAAATTAACAAATTACCTAAATTCTTCAAAATGGCCGAAAATCCTTTTGTTGGAGTTCTTGAATTTCCTTGAATTTCTATGGTTGATTTTGATGGATAATGATTTGTATGGTTTTTGTTTTAGGTTTCCATCAATTTCTCTTCACAAATCAAAAGAAAAATCAAATGGAAAAAGAGAGAGAATTGCCACGGATGGGAAGAACAAAATAGGCAAAAAATTTTCTAAGTCTTGCTTATATAGTAAGACAAAAATGGCAAATTTATCACAATTTGCTTTTGGTCCTTTTTCGCTCGGTAATTCATTCTGATAATTCTATCGGGAATTGAAATTCAAAGTGAATATTCAAACATCTTATTTTTATTAATATTAATTAATAAAAATAGTTTCAGAACCGTTCTGAAACTCAGACTGTTGAAATTTCACTATTCCCCTAAAGTACCTTTTATTTACGGTTTTGCCATTGTTTACTTTATCAGTATTCTTAAACATTTTTCTCATATTTATTTTTACTGTATTCACACATGAATATACATTATCATTTACCCTTAATCCAAATTCAGAAATTTATCCGTCGATCGTACTGCTATTTTTAAGGTAGCAATAACAGTACCGACGATTTTCGAAAAAGTTACTCGTTTTCACTCTAACTGAGTTTTCAAAATTATCATTAGCCATTTCAATAATGTAAATCCACATACTGAGAACTTATTTCATAAAAACATGATATGCATTTGTAGGGTATTACACTATCATGCCTTTAAACTTGACTATACTGACGGGGATCTAGTTCGGTTCTTGCTCGCTTATTCTCCATGGCGACTGAAGGACTACTTATTCTGATGAGGAGCTGTATGACATCTTCTTTAAGCACCCTTCTAAGAAGCACGCTACTGTTGCTTACATGTGGTTGCATGAGTGATTATAGTCCTTGGTGCTTTTTGCTAGATAGGGTATCCCATATGAGTTTGTTGTGAAGGTTGTGGCTCTGATCTTTGCTGGGTGTATGTTTGGTCACACTCGTCATAACAATGTTGACCTGAATCTCTTGGCCAGTATGAGGGATCTGAGTATTCTTGGCGAGTATGATTGGGGTGGGGCAGTCCTAAGGACGGTGTACGGGGAGATGATGGACCTATCCCGCGGCGTATATTTCTATTTTGGTGGTACTAATGTCATATGGTAGGTATGTATGCCACCAGTTAGTTCCTTTTTTCTACTTATTCTAATGGTCTGATTGTTTGTCTACTCTAACAGTCTAATTATTCTATTTACTTGTCTGTCTGATAGTTTTGATTGATTGTAACCTCTGACTATCTGGTCGTCTGTCTATTTTGATTATTCGACTGTTTGATTAGCTGTATTGCATAACTGTCTGGCTGTCTATCTATTTTGATTGTTTGACTATCTAATTTCTCTGATTGGATGTATTTGCATGACTATTTGGTCGTTTGTCTATTCTGATTGTCCAGTCTTACTTATCTAGGCTAGGGCATAAATACTTCACTATTATTGCCCTTGTTCTATCTTTACCCCGACTCGATCTATTTCTGGTGGGATGATGATGGAAGAGAGATTTTTGGATAGTCCATGATAGGGCTGACTATGCCACCCTCAGAGCCTTCTATGAATTAGTGACTCTTGGACAAGTAACATTATTATCATCCATTTGTTTCCTTTCTATATTTTACTCATTACTATGATATTTGTGCATATTTGATCGAGGCCTTTTACATATAAGCTGAATTTGATGCCACTAGAATCAGAGACTTGTCTGGTTTTGTCTCAGTCGTGAGTGTTGCTTCGCTCTTCATACCATCGTGTGTACTATTTGGGAAAGAGTGTTAGTGCTTAGGTTATCGATACTAGAGGAGTCCTTATGCATCCCTCTGTTGACATTAGGTAGGGTCCATCCATTCCTACTACAGAGGAGGCCTTCCATGGAACTCTTTGGTTCCAACTCCAAAGAACAAGGGAGTCTTATGATATTTTTTGCAGCGCCCACCTGATAAATAGAGTTGGAGATCCCTATAGACGAATTGTAATCGACTACTGGTACTATTGGAGGCATTTTTATGGATTTTTCATTTTGCCCTTCTACTCAGGCCAACGTTGGTACTATGGCTGGTCCTTCTACTAAGAGAGGAGCTGGGCTCAGTCATGACCGATATGCTTAGGGAGCTGGCCTGTGGCTATTTGAAGAGGTCTTCTATGCCACAGTTGATGGAGGAATGTAAACTTTTCATATCTCGGATGTTGTTCATCCTTTGGCCCTGCCATGTCCTGATGGAGATGAGGTATGCTTTGTGCTATATTGTGTTCATGCCTTAGGAAATTATCCTTTACCAGTAATTTTGATTATGTCTTCTACTTTTCTTGTATAGATTCCTCCAGAGTGGGACGCCATACTTATCGGATGGTGTGCATGATGGAGTTGGCTTTGTCTAACATGCTCAATCGAATGGAGATTGATGAGGGTCAATCCCAGCATCATGATAACGCTCCCTAACATCATTGTAGGGGGCCATTAGCCTTCTGCTTTCATTTAGCTCTGCAACTTGTTAGCAACAAACATGATATGTATGACATGTAATATTCATGGTTATGGTGGATTCTATACAGGAAAGACTCTGCTTTTCTCAGGATAGCCTTTTCTGTAAAATTCTATATTCTAACTGAAAAGCATATATATGATGTGTGAGTGAAAATGTGATTTTGTATTGTGAAATGAGACTTTATGCATTAAAATGCCCCAGTCTTCTCTAAAAGCACTGATTTTGCACATTTTCGGGTTCAATTTTGCCAAAATGGGGTTTGCCAATAGCCTTTGGAGCTGTTGTCACCAAGCAAGCCTAGTGGTGCCACTAAAGAGGGCTGGTGGTGCCACCACCATCTGGTGGTACTGCTGCTAAGCTCCCTCGATGATACCACCAAACTTGCTGGGTGGCGATGTTTCTCTTCTCTGATGGCTGACCCTTCTAGTGTCCAATTTTTTTGCACTGTGTTCTTTTTGTCCATCTATAAAAGGGCTACCAACTCCATTTATTCACATATTTTTCTTTGTGTCAAATCTCTCTTAGTTTTCCTTCTAGGGTTTCCTTTCAATGGAGCCTTCTTTCAGTCACTGCATGTTCCTGTGGACCAAGAGTCTCAACAAGGTAGACAATGTGTATTTAGGGCGATATGGTATTAATTCGATTTTGATCTTGCGCGATGTGAAGGTGGACTGGGAGTTTTTGAGGGCATGTCTCAAGTTCTGGGATCCGATCGACCATGTGTTTTGGTTTGGGAGAAGTATAAAGGAGATGTGTCCTACGTATAAGGAGTTGTGTCCTACGTTTAAGGATTTTTGTGGTAGTTCGAAGGCCCCTTTGGCTATCCTGGAGTATAGGGTAAGCTACTTCTAGTTGTTCCAAAGGTTATTGTAACTAGAGTTGCAATCGAGCCGAGCTTTAACTTGTTTAGGCTTGATAAGTTATTTTTTTTTTCGAGCTCAAGCTGGCTCATCAAAAACTCATTTATAAGTTACAATCGAGTTTAATTCGAGCTTGACTCATTAAATTATAATTAAGTTGGGTTTGAACTGAAACTCAACTCATTTTGAAACTTGTTTATGGCTAAATATTCATTTCTAATAAAGTAATTATAATAAAAAAAATTTAAGATTAACATAAAAGAAAAAACATCCAATTAATAAAAAAAATTTAATCATAAAAATGAACATTACATGTATCTTAAATATATTAATTAATAAAAAATATATATTTTTGAAGATTAGAATAATAGATTATATTAATACTAACAAAATTTTAATCTAAAACTCTATTAGTATTACATAAATATAATTATAATTATATAGTACTAATTTAAGAGTTATATGAAGTGTATTTTAGTTAAATTAAATTAAAAAATTTTGAAGTTTCAAAATATATATTTTTGAAGTACCAAAATAATAATAATAATAATAATAATAATAATAATAATAATAATAATAATAATCGAGTTGTTATCAAGCCTATTAGCTTTGCTCAAGCTCGGCTAATAATAATAATAATAATAATAATAATAATAATAATAATAATAATAATAATAATAAAAGTTGTTATCGAGCCTATTAGCTTTGCTCAAGCTCGGCTCATTTATTATTTGAGCCCTAAAGTAAGGCTTAAGCTTGGCTCATTTATAAAATGAGCTGAATATGAACGAGCTTTTATCGAGCCGAATACCAAGCCACTTATAAACGACTTGGCTCATTTGCAGCCCTAATTGCAACTGAGCCATGATCTTGCTAGCTCCATGGTAGTGGGTGACCAGATTAATCTGGCAATGGTCATTGAGGAGTTCATGGATCTAGGCAATCTCAGGGATTTTAGCAGACAAGGGTTGAGGATGGTGGCTTTAGTGCTGTGTCTGACAACAGGCTACCTGTTTTTCATTTCTCCAGGCTGGGGAGACATTGGGATGGTGGAGCTGGTTGCCCATATGGGCAAGGTCTTTCTATTGTTGGCATCATTTTGGCTGAGACTTTACATTGCATGGATAGCAGATGCAGGGTGGATGGGCCATGGTCTATTAGCCCGGTGATCCTCTATAATACTTGTTAAATTTTTTTTTTATGCCTGTTTGTTGAGATGATTATGAATAGATTAGTGTTTTGAGAATTTCAGAATCTGTGTTGGGAAGGATATTATGAGTCAGTTTTCATAATCTTAAAGAAATAATTTGAAAAAGTGTAAAACATAAAAGTTATATATTTATATCTTATCTTTAAGTTTGCAAAACCGTTTTGAAAAATTTTGTGTGTGTGAGAAGATATGCTTTCTCGACCAAAACTTGTTTAGTTCGCTATTTCCTGCAGAAAGTCTGAGATTGTTTGTTTATTTTGAGAATGTTAGAAGCTGAATGAATCAAAAGTGTAAATATGAAAAATATTTTTTTTATATGTTACTTAGATTTTTGTAAAATTTCAAGGAGATTTGAGAATTGTATCTTAATATAGAGCTAATTGAATCAGACCTACTCGGATAGTACTTGGAGAGTAAAGTCAGGGTAAAATTTAGAAATTCATCATAAATTGTGTAGATATACTTTTGATCTAAATTTTTGACATGTTAGAATCTCTAAGTTTCTATTTTAAGTGACAAAAAGAATTGAGGATTTTGGATTTCTGTAGCTCATTTATGAGCTGATTTAGTGCGAGTTGACGAGGAAAGTTTTCCAGCTCGGTAAAAATAGGTAGTGCGAGTTGACTCCTCGATTTTGAGGTAGATAGAGGATGATTGAGCTGGAGAGGTAAACATGAAAGTTGTATTCCTATGTGTCTAGTTTAACTAGGAAAAAGAATTGAGACATTTGGACTTCTTTATCTCACTCGCAAGCTATTTTAGTGCGAGCTGACGAGGTGGCTGGCGAGGCAGGACTCCAGCTAGCCAAAATGGAAAGCACAGTAAAGAAGGTCTAATTTAAAAATTCACCATAAATCGAGTTGAATACCTTTTTAACTGAATTTTGGATATGTGGTAGCCTCAGATGTTTAGTTTAAGTAGCAATAAAAATCAAGACAATTGGAGTTCTTTAGATCAAAATCAAGATGGATTATTGAGAGCTGCCGAAGAAGAATTTGACGAAGTGGAAATTGGCGAAGTAGGATTGGCGAAGTGGGATTAGCGAAGTGGAAATTGGCGAAGTGGAATTTGGCAAAGTGAGATTGGCGAAGTGGAAATTGGCGAAGTGGGAATTGGCAAAGTGGAAATTAGTGAGGAAGAATTTAAGTGAGGTAGTAGCTTATTTAAAAGAGAACCTGTAGCCATTTTTTTTTTCACGATAACTTTTTCTCTTTTCTTTCTTTCTTCTTCATTTCTTATCCTATCTCTCTCCAATCTATTCCATTTATTTTCTAATACATTAATACTCATAATTTATGCATTAAATCATTAAATTAACACATTTAAAGGCTTCAATCATCATTTTTATGTCAAGATCCTTCAAGAAATCACTTTTGGGGAAATAAGGTGATTTTCTCCAAACTTCATTTTCTTTTTAGATTAAGATTTTTGGTAGTTAGAATAGTTATTTATGAGTTATATAGAACCTATTATGAGCATTTAAGGCTATTAATTATGGTTAATATGGAAGATACAAGAATTTATGAATTTTGATGAATAGTAACATGAA
>CANXYC010221193.1:0-17795 GCA_948193065.1 Aleurites moluccanus | reverse complement strand
ATTGCTTGGCAAGAAGAGCCATATTAAAAGAAGGCAGATGGCGAAAACCCATTCCACTACTATCTTTCCTAGATGTCAGTCTCTCCCAACTAAGCCATTTAATGCCGCTTGTGTCATTTGAACCACCGCCCCACCAGTATTGATTCATAAGTTTTTGCAAATCATCCAAAAGAGTGGAGGGAAGGAGAAAAACCTACATACAATAGGTTGGAATTGCCTGGGCTACTGCTTTTAATAAAACTTCTCTTCCTGCTCTAGAAAGAAATTTATTCTTCCAACTCTGAAGTCGCTTCTACAATTTATCTTTAACATAGCTTAAAATACCCTTTCTGTTCTTCCCAATTAAAGAAGGAAGATCCAAATATCTTCCATGATCTATAGGATTGTCCACTCCTAGAATGCTTTGCAGTAAAGCAGTTCTACTAATCCCCAAGTTACTGCTAAACATAACTTAAATTTTATACTAAGTGATTAGGTTTTTTTATATTTTTATAATTTAAAAATTATATCACTTATTGTATTTAACACTTAAAATTCAGTATTTAAATTTTCAATACTTAATTTTAAATTTTATTAAACACTAATTAAAGGAAAATATTTATTTATATATTTAAATATAATTTAATAATAAATACATATATAATGAATAATAAATTCATATTCAATTCAATATTTCTTAATGAAAAAAAAAAAAGGGCACCATATTATATAACTTCACCACCACCCAAAAGGAGCAAAAGGGGAGTTCTTTTCTCTTCTATATTGCGTGACAAAATTATTGTAATAGCAAAGCGCACTAACTGGACATGCAAGTCCCAACTCCAACAAGTCTAAGGTAGGCATTTCACTTTCACCACTTTTAGCTGCAGGTAAACAATGCTATCAATCACTTCAATGCTACAAAGTGGAGAAACTCATCATCTGATTGTGGTAATTGATTTCAATTTTGACTTCAATTTCCCACTTCTGCTTCTTAACTATATATATCTAAATTGAATTTTATCAGTAATTAGGAAAATAGTATGGGGCAATTGGGGATGTTATTTCTTACGATTACTCACTCTGTTTTTTTTTTATATGTCATTTCAAAAATTTATTTATTTATATTTTTAATTATCATTTTAAATTTTTAAATTAATATTTATTCACTTTATCCTACTTTATTCTTATAATATTTAATTAAAATACAATAATTTAATTTATAATAAGATTAATGATTTAAGGTTAAATAAATTATTTTGAATCTAATTAATAAATGTCTTAATATATGTGCAATACCTTAAATGACAGATAAAAAAAAATGAAGGGAGTATATAATTTTAAGTGAAAATTTTCTTTGAAATTAATCTTTTTAATTTTAATTAATTAATGTTATTATTATTATTATTATGATTTAGATGAATTTATAAAATTACAACTAAGTTCCGAATATACATATAATTTTTTTTTTAAATATATATATATAATTTCAAGTGCAATTTTTAAAGTTTTATTCAAATTTTTGCTTAATTATAAGAATAATTTAAATTATTTAATATATGAATTAAAAATTAAAACAAAGTCTTAAATTCCCATTGTTTTTTTCCAAATGCACCATAAAGGATCTCTTGAACAATCAATTGCTAATTAGGTTTTAGTTGACCACCAATACATTTCCAATGGTATTTTATCTTAATCATAATTGAAATTAGATATTGGATAGTATACTGTAGTTTCTTAGAAAAAAATGCAACTTAACTAGTTTTGAGGAGGGTGGTGTAATTTATCCTTTAAAAAGTTCAAGCTCTTTTTTCTACTCATTGACATTATATTTGGTATCATCAATACATAAATAAGATTAGGGTCAAATTATTCAAAAAGTGTCAAAGGAAAAGGAAAACAACTGTTGATTATAAAAGAGGAGAGGAACTGAACTTTAAAATTTGGAGGGATTAAGTATAGTAGTGAAAAAAAAAATCAAATTTATAAGGTTAATATAAAAAAATTTAGTATTATTATTAATTATAAAATATTTATTTATATATAAATATAATAATGTATTGATAACAAATAAATTTTAGAAAATTTAGAGTAATCTATATATATTTTAAGAAAAAATTATAAAATATACATATAATAGATAAAATTTTAAAAATTTGAAGGAGCTAGTATATATTTTAAAAAATATATAGATTAAAATAAATTTTTTAAAATCTCACTCAACTTTTCTATTTTTTTAATCCGAAGCGAAGAAGAAAAAAATGAAAAAAAAAATAAAAACCGAAATCATATTATGAAATATTTCATTGCAATTAATATCGTGCTAATAAGTAATATAAAGTTTATAGCCTTTTTACTTAAAAATTAATTTTTAAAGTTTTTATCTAATTTTATTTTTATATAAAAAGATATGATAGAAAAAGAAATATTTTTCTTTAATATAAGGATGAAAAATTAAATTTTAATATGTTATTTAGATTATATATATATATTTATCATTAAATTATATGGAATGTTATATGTTTTAAAACATTTCTTTCATTGTGTTTTTACTTTCTCAACAATTAAATGCAACTTTTGGATTGACTTGGATGATTAACCACAATATTAATAGATGTATGAATATTTAAAGGGCATAGGATTTATTCTTATTAGTAAAACCAATTTTTGCAATTGGTACAGTGGTATGGCTCAGTTTGGTACAGTTTATGAAAATAATTTTTTATATAGATAAAAATTATTTTTTTAAAAGTGATATTTCTAAAAGTAATTAGCTATATGTTTGTATTTGGTAAAATACAATTTAAAAACTGCTTATAAACTCATAAGGATATTTTTATCTATTAATTTTTTAAAATTAGTTACGCGTTTAATCTAAAATTCAGTTTTTTTGAAAATTTCAATTTCTAATTTATCTAAATAGCTGAATTTTAGCTATCTAGATAATTGCTTTTATTAATTTTAATATTTACCAAACACTATAAATTGAGCTAAAATTAACTTCTTACCCAAAAAAATTATTTTTTTCTTTCCATAAACTGTGCCAAACGAGCACTAAATAATTCAAACATTGACAAACAATCTCCTCATCCTCCTTTAAAAATCATACATATATATACATTAAAAGAATAGTTATTTAGTTGTGAGAAATAATTATCTAAAGCAAAAAGATAATTATTATTTTCATCTTTGTAAGATAATTTGTAATTTAATTATTTTCAAAATTATGTGAAATTAGACATAACCATGCCATAAGGACAAATTTAGAACCATTTAATTAAGAGAGTTGAATATTTTTATTTATATATATTTTTTTAATTTTTTACTTATAAGTGTATGTTTTTTTAATCAATTAAATTTTACTTGTGATTTAAATTCACATAGCTGTGAAAAAATTTAATAATTGTATCAAAATTCATTATTTAAAATATATTTTTTTTTAAATTTTGAAATTCAACTATAATATAATCTTATTTAAACTTTTTGAAATAAAAAATAAAAAAATAAAAAACCTAAAACACTATAATTAATTATTAAATTTTCCATAATTTATGAGGTGTACGATATAAAACAATTTTCTTATGCTTTAATGGTATTTATTATTATTTTGGGGGAAAATTTTAATTATTTATATATATATATATATATATATATATATATATATATATATATTTTAATAGTCAAACGACTGAGACCCTAAAATCCTAACTCAGCCGCTGCTCGCCCCCTTTTTCCTCTCCCTCGCCGTCTCTTTTATCTATTTGTTAGATCTGCTCCGCCAAGAAGCCAGTCACCGTTTCCGCATACGATTAAGATCATAAAAGCTTGATCCAACTCGCAAATTTCTTGTCCTTCCTCCTTTATTCAGGATTTTCAGGTTAGTACAAGCTTAGCCCTTTTTTTCCTTCTAAAATGTCAATTTAGATTGTCAAACTGTCGATCCATTGCAATTTGCAATTAGCAGCTGTGGAATGGACAATGCCATTTGCTACTATGATGCTGTTGTACCTATTTGAATCCTGCAGCTTGTGAAAGTATGCATGAACATTTTTCACTCTCACTTCAATTATGGTTGAACTGTTTTCCATTTAGGTATGCTAGTATGTTATACCCTAGATGGCTGTGTTATTGGTTACTGGAATTGCTGTGTTAGATTGAAAAATTGACTGGTTGAAACTAAGTTTAGAATTAAATTAATTTCTCTGATTCTTAAATTGAATTGTACAGGAAGTTCTGAATTTTGGGACATAACAATATGGAGATTTTAATAAATCGTACAGTTATATGTCTTTGAATTTAGAAATTTCCGGTATATGGGACGGTTCTCGAACTGAACCAACCGTGCTCATCCCCTAGTATACTCCTGTTATAAAATTTAGTTTTTCTTAGTTTTATTATTTATTGCATCTTGCAAATGTTGTATTTTTTTTTGCTGTTTATATATTTTTTAATATAATAATTTAAGAAATGATTATTGTTTTTGGAAAGGCCAGGGCACTGGTAAAATTGATTGCGGTAGCTGAGTATTAAGGATGTGTAAACATTTTCATGATTTGGCTCATGATTTATGTTGACTCATTTGAGAAAAATTTAACTCATTCCTTTATATATATAAAGTATAAAAGTGAATCTTTTAACTGGTAACTATTTCCTAATTTGGTTAGCTGATTCTTTCTGGTTCTCCTTATAAAGTGAATCTTTTAACTGGTAACTATTGTGTAATGTAATTATCTGATTCTTTTCTGGTGGTCCTTTGTTGTTGTGCAATTTCAGTTTCTGCACAAATGAAGAAGAAAAGGCAAATTCTTGCTGATGAATCCAATCCTGATATTGATCTTAAATCTCTAATTCATGAGAATTCTCTGTTCTTTGACAAGCTGATTGAGCTCATCCCTGCTAAGTTCTATCTTCCGGTTGATGATAAAGAGAAGAAGTGGTTTAAAGGCCTTAGCAAGGATGAAAAAGCTCTGGCGAAGAAGGAGTCTAGAGAAAACATCAAGAAAGCACGGAGAGATCGGCTAGACCCAGATAAGTCTTCTACAACCACACTAGATTTGCTTATGAAAAATTTGGAGAAGGAAAAGTCAAATGATGAGAGTGATGAAGAAGAAGTGGAGATTAATCCAGTGATATCTGGTATTGAAGATGTTGGTCAATCAGCAACATATGAAGAACTCCGTCAACGACTTCAACGCAAAATCATAGAGCTGAAAGGAAATCGAAATACCAGGGTGAAAAATAAAGAAAAGAGAAAAGGGATTCAGCAGAAGAAACGCAAGCGGGAATCAGGTTCTGAAGAAAACAAGCCTACAATGAGCTTTTCAGCAGAAAAAGTGGAGAAGGATGCAACAGAGGCTGCAAAAGAACTCAAATTTAGCCATGTTAAACTTGGGAAAGAAGAGGAGCTTGGGAAGAAGGCGAAGAAGAGGAAACTTTCAAAACTAAAGGAACTTGAAAAGGCAAAAGAGTTGGAGGAAGCTAAGAAGGATCCGGAGAAAGGGGATATTATTAGAAAGAACCATTCATGGAAAACAGCAACAAGCAGGGCTGCAGGGATTAAGGTCCATAATGACCCAAAGCTGTTGAAAGAGAGCATAAAGAAGGAGAAAAAGAGGCATCAAAAGAATGTTGAGAAATGGAATGAGAGGATTGAAAACCAACAAAAAATGAAATCAGAAAAACAACAGACAAGATCACAGAATATTGCTGATAGAATTCACCAGAAAAAGATGCGGCGGATTGCAAAGAGAGAGAAAAAGCTCATGAGGCCAGGGTTTGAAGGTCGCAAGGAAAGTTACATCAATGAACGTTCAACTGAGGGTGGTGGCCCTGCTTAGGAGTAGTTTGTATTAGTTACTTAATCTCTACCTGTTTACTTTATCACACGCTGATAACGGGATTGAATTAAGCCTGGTTACCATCGCCAAAAGAAAATGTTTTAGGGACATGTTTTGAAATAATTTGTTTTCCTTCTCCATTCATCTTCCATCATTATGCAAAAGATTTTGTTTAAATACAGTAAAATTTCTATAAATTTTGTTAATTAAAAGAGATATTAATTAATTAAATATTAATTTAGTTTATTAATTTAAATTGAGATTATAAAAATTTATTATATAATAAAAATTATTAATTTATTGAATATTAATTTATATAAATTTTTATGGTAGGTTTTGATATTTGGTTGCAATGATATTTGATGGGCATGTGCAACTTTATATTAGAATATCACTGGGGTAAGGGCTATGCCCAAGGGGCGGAACTACCTCAGGGCCCCAAATTCTTAAATATTTATTTTTTATTCATATTTTTTATATTTTTTTAATATATATATATAAATCATCCTTTAAAATTTTCAAATATATCATTTTCTACCTATATTTTTTATACACATTTTTATTTGTGTATATTTAGAATAAATTTTATATTTTAATTTAAAAAGTTATCTATATTCTTTCATTAACTTGAATTATTTTTTTAATATTATTATATTTGGCCCCCTCAAAGTAATTAAGTAGATGTGGAAAAAAAAAAATATAACTTTTATTTTGATTTTTTCTTAAATTTTTAAAAGTAGAAATCTCATCATATAATTTGTTAATTTGTCTTCATATCTACAACATCATTTATATAAACGACATCATTTGTTACAGACGATGAGTCGCTCTTATTTGTGATGATGCAAAGCCTAAATAAGGATGATGAAGAAGGTCAACGGACCACAGCAGCATGCCCAGCACTACAGAACTATCGTGGAGGCTGGCTTGTATAATGGCCCAACTTTCCTACTAAATGGACTGAACCCAATATAGGCCTTTTTTTATTGTGTCCTTAATTGAAATGCCCTATCTATGGTGAAGGACAACAGCATGAAACTATGAATGGTATCAAACTATCTATGTTGCCACTTTAAGATCAACTGATAAAGTCTAGTCAATGACTAACATCAATTATTTTTCCAATTGGGCAAAAGTAGAATGTAAAATAAATAAATAAAGCCAAAAATAGTAATAATCATGATTTTGCACCCCAACCTCAAAATTTTGTTAGTGGTTGGGAACAAGACTTCACTGTATTTGGCAGGTTTCAATGGCTGGTGAGTGGTCCAATTTTAAAAACCTCAGAATATTTGAGCTCATCTACCACTGAAAATTGGAATTATTATCTATTAAAATAAATATAAAATTCATTATTTAATTTAATTATAATTCTATATAGGGTTAATTACTATTTCTCTTTGTAAAATGATTTAATACACTAAATTTCTTCTGACCTTTCAAAAATATATTAACTTCCCCTTGACGAATGTTTCATTATACTAATACTCATTCTGTCCAATTTTATAGTTAATCAAATATAAAATAGTCAATAAAAGTAGTAAAAAGATAAAAATATCATTGTCATTTATTTTTAATTAATTATATTTTATTTTTATTTTTAAAAAATATTTTTTAGGATTAAAAAAATTAATTTTCATATTTTTTTTGACAAATTTAAAAATTAAAAAATAAAAAAAAATATTTTTTAAAAAAAAATTTATTTTTTATTTGTTATTTTTTATTTTAAAAAAAAATAATTTAAAGAGAAATTAAATTATTTCTTCTTAAATTTTTTTAATATAAATAAAAAATTATTTTCATATATTTGACAAATTTGAAAATAAAAAATATTTTTTATTTTTTATTTTTTAAAAAATAAAATAAAATATTTTTAAAAAATATTTTATTTATTTTATTTTCAAAGTTGTCAAAAAATATAAAAATATATTTTTTAACTCTAAAAAAAATTGTTTAAAACAAAAATAGGAAGTAATTGATAAAAAATAAAGATAAATAGTATTTCTGTCTTTTTACTGTTATTGTTCACCATTTTAGAGTTGACTAATAGTAAAATTAGACGAAATAATTTAATAATATATTATAATATTTATAAAAAATAGTTAGTATATTAAACCATTTTATATGGAAAAAATCATAATTAACCCTTCCATGTATCATTCACTGTTATATAATATTTTTTTTTGGTATGTACTGTGTGTATCTTTATGTGACTTTTTTTAAACAAGTCATTTTACTAGTGAAGGGCCATTTTTTTGGCAAATGGATCATTTTTAAATCTCTTCAATTCTCTGCAAAGAATGGATTTATATCTTTTGAGAACTCCCATCATGGATATGGAAACTGGGATTTATAAAAACTGTGTGAAGGTGAGACGGTTTATTAAAAATTATGCATTTATTTATTTATTGTTAGAGGTTAAGAGTAAATCCAGTTCAATCTTATTACTAAATTTTGCTTGCTTTGATAAATAACAGGTCATGAATGTTTGGTCTTCTGTTTTTAAAGATGCCCATTTCGGTTTTATTATCAAATTATCAAATCATTATGCTAGAATTGTAAAATTCTAATTAAAACTCTTTCAAATTTGTTTTAAATTTTGTGTTAATCCATTTCTTCAATCTTGACCAAATTAATGTTTTGTGTGCATACAGAAATATGGAAAACGGTATCAACTTTGACCTATCAAAGTTTAGGAGTTGTCTATGGATATTTAAGCACTTTCCCATTGTATGTATACAAGAGCATGTTTGCTGAAGATATTCGATATTCAGAAACCAATGAAGAGATTTTTGGGTTCTATTTTTTGTATTTTGGACTCTCACTTTGGTGATAAATCGAAATAACCGAAAATGCTAAAAGTTTTTCACATATGAGGTGTATTTGGATGTTCTTAAAATGAACATTAAATATCGTTTTGAAATTAAAAAAATACTAAACGAATTTTTGAAATGTTTAACAAATTAATTCAAAATGCCTGTTTTGAAATTTAAAAACAGAAAAAATTTAAACTACATATCCCAGCTTATTTTAAAACGACATTTTTAAAATTCTGTTTACATCCAAACACCCCCATAATATCTTTATCGAAGGATTTTTGTTTGAAGAGAAGTAGAGGGAAGAGAAGAAAGAGCTGAGATTCGCTACAACAAGGCCAACTAGCAGTGTGATTTCAAGACTAGAAGAGGTGGCAAAGGCAGGAAAATTTAGGGCAAAAAAGAGCAAAATTAAAATTAGGATACAGTGTAAAGAAAGTGGAAGAAAAGGGAAATTGGCAATTACTGCTGAATTTTATCGTTGTTTTTAGTGGTGGAGGTGAAGAAAAATAACGGTGACTTCACTCTTGAATAAAGGGCTTAAACCAACAGTTAGAGATATAGTGTGGACATCTCTTGCTGATAATTCTAACCTTGCTTGACAAATTTGAGATTATGAGGTCTGGAGATGGCGGTGGTGTATTTAATTTGCAGTTGATATTGTTATTGTCGATGTTGGATTTGTTGTTGTTTGCAATTTAGATGAAATTACAATAGAGAGTGGAAGCCCTTTTTATTAATGACAAACAAATTAACGGAGAGATAAAAAAGAAGGGCAAATTTGTCAATAAAATATATATATAATTTTATATTAAAAAAATAACCTAAATTTATTGTCCAATAAAATATATACTTATTATTATTTTGCAATAATTTTTTTTATATGATAATAACACCATCTTAACTTATATTAAAAATTACTAAATAAAAAATTATTATATAATTAGAATATTCATAATTTCCCGATAAATAAATTATTTTAAATATTTCTTCTTTTATGTTTTTTCCTTATCCCTCGTTTTAGAGTATATGTATAAATATATTCCATAACAATATATTTAAGGTTGTTTATGGTCACAGTAATTAATATCTTAAGTGGAGAACATAAAAAATTTAACCAGAAAAATTATATTTTATTGTTCTAGAATTTGTCGCTAAATATTAATTTATTGCATAAAAATTCTTTGGTTTTAATTTAATCGTAATAATGATTATTTTCACCATTTTCGGGGTGTTTGGATAAAAACAAGCGTTTTGTTAAAATAATCAGTTTTATTAGAAACGAGCGTTTATCATAAAACTTCTCCCCCCAACTTTTAAAATTTGCGTTAAATTCTAAAAATAATCTAGTTTTTTTTTTTTTTACCCAAACACTTTAAAAACTATAAAACTCCTTAACTTTCTCCTAAAATGCAGCTTATAGCGTTTAGCTTCCTATCCAAACCACCTTTAATCTTTATTAAAATGCATAAACAACATCCAATTTAACATTCTTTTTTTAATGACATTTCATGCCCAACAAAGCCACATATTTTCAGCCCACCATTCTCTCCGCCTCCACTCTCTCCCCTCACTCCTACGGGTGACATTAATTTGATCTAAACAATTTGAAACATTATTACCAAATTAAATCAACTTTTAAAATTTTTAAAATTCACAACAAATCAAATCATAATTATCGTTAATTCGATTTGAATATATTTAATATATCAATTTCAAACTAAAAATATTTTTTTTTATAAATTATCATTTCACCAGTAAAATATCGATAATGAAAAAATTTTAAAAATAATTTAATATTATACAACTCAAAATTTATCTATTTCATTAATTAACACACTTAAAATTTATATTTTTTTTCTTAATAAGAAGACTTTTTTTATTTATCTTTAATTAATTTTCATTGATGGTATTTTTTAAAATTTTAAATTAATATTAAGTTAAAAAATATGTGATTGTCTATAAAATAAAATCAAATATATTTAATTATAATAATAATAAAAAACAATATATATATATATTTATAATTTTCATTCAATTCGGTTTGAAATCTAAAAAAATTTAAATCACAAATCAAATCAAATTTTCGATTTATTCTATTTTCAAATCAAATCAAGCTAAATAAATTATAAAATCATGAATTTCAATTTGGTTTGATCGGTTTGATTTAATTTGATTAGTTTGGCTTCCACCCCTACTCATTCCCTTCTCTCCTAGGGATGACAACGGGGCGAGGGGGGAGCGGGAAAACCATCCCCATCCCCACTACCGCTTTAGCGGAGAATCCCCATCCCCATCTCCGTTTCACATACGGGGATAATTTAGTTCCCATCTCCGTATTTGTGGTGATTCTCATTCCCCACTTAAATTTTATATTATTAAATTTATTTATATTTATAAAATTTATAAATAATAGCTAAAAATATGAAAAAAATTTATTTAGAAAATATTAATAAATTCAAACACACAAAACATCAATCGAACATAATTAAAATATAAATATTTTAATACATAAAAAATATTAGTTAATATATGTTGAATTTTTAATATTTTATTAAAAAATATTTTTTAATAAAATATTAAAAATTCAACATATATTAAAGTATGAGTACTTGAACAAATTTAATCTAATAAGTGTTTTCAATAAATTCCAATAATCTCATAAGAATTATTCTTTAAACAAATTATTCTTTATATATATATTTATGTTATTAATTAATATAATTTTATATAAGAAATAATTAAATAAATATAATAATTAACTAAATATAATAAAAGGTTTCTACAGGGACGGAGATGAGGATTTCCACGGAGTGGGGAATACACTATCCGTCCTCACCCCGTCTCCACTAACGGAGAAAAAATATTATCCATTTTCGCCCCATGGGAAGATAAATCGGAGAATCTCCACTTCGTTCGGGGCAAATCTCCGCGAAGAACGGGGATTTCCCACCCCAGTACCATCTTTATTCTCTCCATTATAAATTAAGGGTGAGTAAAAATCGAACTAACTGAAATCTAAACAAAACTGAATCTAATTCAGTCAATTCAATTCAATTATTTTTTTTTTAAATTTTGGTGTATCTAATTTGGTTTAATTTTTTAAAAAAATTTTAAATAACTGAACTGAACTCGATTCAAAATTTAATTTGATTAATTTTTTAAAAATTTCAATTTAATTATTTTAGTTTTCAAAATTTTAATTCAATTTCAACCAAATTGATCGAATACTCACCTTGTTTCAAATTATTGTTACTTTGTTTTATTAGCCAAATTCATTACAAAATTGACAAAAGCGAAGTATCCAATGCCTAACAATCACTAATGCTCTAAATTGTCTACTCTAACACTAATTCTGCCAGCCAACAGCATCCTCCTCCTCTTCCTCATTCTACTCTTCACCCTCCATGAATCCAAAGGCCATATGTGAAAAAAAAAAAATCATGAATCTCAAAAAATTAAGTTTGTTAAAGGAAAATGCTACATATCTCTCTTTTTACCAACTTATTTTATTAAAATAATTTGCTTGCCAAACAATTTTTAGTGTTCATTAAATTAATCTTAGTGTATGTTGAAATAAATGTGAATTTAGACTATATTTGAAAAAATATAAAAAATTAAGATGATATAAAAATAAAAATATTTAATTATTTATTTAAAATATTTATCTACCAATACTAAAATTATTATCCTTTAACATGTGAATTATTTCTTTATTTTTTCATAATAACTTTATTTAAAAAAAATTAAGTGAAGAAAAAAAAAGATTATTAGAAAATAAATAAATAAATATAAGAATATTAACAATTTTGATATGCCAATAATACATTTTTATTTAATTTAGTTAATTTTCTCTTTCATTCTCTTTATCTTCTAAATTAAAGTTAAGTGATAAATAAATAAATAAATCAAACAATATCATATATATAAAATTCCACAATTGATGTTCAAGAAAATCAACTAAAAACATTATTTATCACTTAGAATGAATTTAGGAAATTAAAAAACAAAAAGAAAATTATCTAAAAATCCAATAAAAAAATCTTAAAATAATTTTTAAGATTTAAAACATATTTGGTACACTCTATAATTGAAAATAAAATCTCTTATATTAGAATTTCATTTTTGCTTTACTTTACAAATTGTTAATTTTTTATATTTAAATAACTCCAATTTCTATTATTATGATATATATTTTTAAATATAATTATTAATTAAATCAATAAATTATATTTAATTATTTAAAAAATCAAATTGAAAATAAATATAAATTTTAAAATTATACTCTACTTGAATTTTAATTACTATAAAGTCAAATAATTGATAAGAAAGATAAGTACATGGTTGCAATAAATTATTAGGTAAACATAATCTATTATTTTAAATTATAAATTAATTAATAATAATTTAATATATTAATTATAATACACGTTTATATTTTAAAATAGTTGTTATTATATTTATTTTATAAAATATTTATTACTTTTCATATATAATTATTATTAATTAGTTAGTAATTTAACGTGCTGAATTATATTTATCTAATTTATTTTTTTACTTGGTTATACTAAGAATATATATTTAGTTAATGTATAAATTTAAGAATAAAAAAAATATTAGTATCTTTTTATTAATAAAAAAATAATAATTACCGTTAATAATTTTCATTTAAGGATAACTCCAAAAGTTTTTCTTTTAAGAAAGAGTTATATACCAAAAGTACATAAATTTTTGTTATATATAAATTTTAAAATAATTTATTCAATTTATTTTAAGAAAGACCTATTTTTCATTAAAATTTAATTCATAAAAGATAAAACATTAATTCAACCATGTTATATAACACAAATTGATGAAATTTTACATTCAAATAATTATTTTTATCCAAATCCTTCCCAAAGTCTAATGAAAAGATTTTATTTTTTATTTTTTATTTATAAATTTTTGTAAAACCGATCTTCAAATGACCAAGTCCACCATTCTTACTCTTATTGTTATTATTATTAATTTATAAATTACGAATAATTTCAACGAATTCAAATAATTGTTTTTGATATTTGAATTTTTAATTGAAAATTCAAAATTGATTAATTGGAGTAATAACACTGTAACGAATTGAATTTTTTAATTTAAATTTACTTATTTAAATATATGACAATAAAAATAATTAATTAATTTTAAATTCAATTAAATTTTTTATAAATATAAAAATTCAACTTATTTCAAAAAAAAAATAATTTTGAAATACATAATATAGTGGTAAAGCTTCCACCAAAAACGATATAAAAAAATTAATTTTTTTGATGGTCAAAATTTTTTTTATATAAAAGTTAAATTGACATGAATTTTTCTAAATAAAAAAATTAAATTTAAATAAATTAATTTTTTTTTTTTTATAAATTAACGAGTTTGTTGTTTTTTTTTTTTTTTTTTTTTTTAATGGATATAGATCACCACCTGCCTTTAACATTCCCTTTAACCTTTAAGAGCGTGAGTCGAGTTTTTAAACCATATGGCTCAATTAAAAGCTTGTGTGTATCCAGCTTTGCACTTTTCTGCAGTAATATGTTTTCACCTTACCACTCTAACTACCATATATCTTGTGAAAAAATATATATATATATATTATTAAATTATAACTATTGATTAACCATTTATTTTTAAGAATAAAAATATAAATAAATCTTTAAATTATATTATTTTAGAGTTAATTATAAAAAAATATATAATTTTATTAAAATTATAAATTTTACATGATATTTTAATTTTGGTAAATCAATACACAAACTATTAATTTTTGACAATTTTCATTTGATTGGATTTCGACCACCGAATTAATGTGATAATTTTTTATTACGTCAGTATTTGACATGATAAAAAATTTTTAAAAAATTAATTCAGTAATATTAATATTAATATTATTTTATTAGTATTAATATTAATATTTAATTATTTAATATTATATTAATTTATTTTTTATTATGTCAGTATTTGACATGATAAAAAATTTTAAAAAAATTAATTGAGTAATATTAATATTAATATTAATATTTAATTATTTAATATTATATTAATTTATTATTAATATATTTCTAATTTCTATATATTTAATTATGTTAATATATAAAAATAAAAAATAGTAATGAAATGAAATAAAATATATTAAATTAAAGAAATATATTAATTTCTATATTACTATTATTATTGTTATTGTATAGATGAAAATATTTCTTAATAATACTAATATAATATGTATATAAATAATATTTAATATTAATAAATAATAAAATAATATATAATATTAATATTAATTAATTATATTTTAAAATATTTTTTGCTACGTTAGCTTCAACGGTCGAAATCCGGTAAAATATAAATTTTCTTAAAAATTAAAAATTTATATATTGATTTGCCAAAATTAAAATATATTTTGCTTTAATCCATTATATTGCTCAATTAAACTTTTTTTTTATGATTCAAATAAATCTTTACTTTTTAATTTGATTCAAATAAACCTTTAAACTTTTTAATTTTATTCAAATAAATCTAATTTAAATGAAAATATTAAATTTTCATCTAAATTATACTTATCTGAATCAAATTAAAAAATTTAGAAACTTATTTTACCGTTATCATTTTTTAATTTAATCTTATTTATTTTATTATTTATTTTTTCTAAATTTTATATTATATAGTATATATTTTTTGTCTATTTTAATTTAATAAATAAATAAATTATATTTTATATTTTAATTTAATAAATAAATATATTTAAAGCACATATTTTATATTTTATATAAAATTTTAAAAATTTTAAAAATATTATATTTTATACTTTAATAAATGAAAGATTTTATAATTTTTTTTATCATCAAATATCATATAATTTAAAATTTAAAATTTATTATTTAAAATAAATAAAATAAAATTAACTTCAAATATTAATCTAATTGATAAATGAGTTTACTTATTTTCTTATTAATTTAAATTTTAACTATTAAAATTATATTATATACGAGATTTTTATCTTATTTAAAAATTTAATTAGAATAAAAATATAAAATTAATATAATGCGAGAATATTATTCATGATATTATTTATTATTAAAAAGATAAATAAAATATAAAATATAATTTTATTTATTTATTAAATTAAACTATACAAAAAATATTGTAATGAAAAATTAAAAAAAATAACAAAATACATTAGATTAAATTGAAAAAAAAAGTATAAATAAATACTTAAATTTTTTAACGTGACTCAAATAAATCTAATTTGAATAAAAATTTAATATAATCATCCAAATTGAATTTATTTAAGTTAAAATAAAAAAATAAAAAATTTATTTAAATTATAAAAAAATAATAATATAATTTAAGAGTTTATTTATATATTTTCCTTAATTTTTTAATCTAAAAATCAAAATCCACAACCTTTTATGAAATTTATTTTCTTGCATAGATAAATTTATTTGCCTTCGCTGTCCAAAACTCGGCTTTTGCTAAATTAATATAATAATTTTTTATTGACAAAAACACTCTTTCCATAATCACTTCCAATCTACCCCTTTACTTCCATTTCCATTTCCATTTCACTTTCTTTAAAAAAAAAAAAAAAAAAAAAAAAACCTGCTATGGAAACACCTTGAAGTCCTACCCTCCCGCTCTGTATCCTTCATTCTCTGTGCAAAAACCCTAACAAAAACCCAATTTCATGCTTGCCCTAATTCTTTCTTGGACCTGAATTTCCATATCTACACAAAGATTAGGGAAAATGGGATCTATTGTCCCATTTCAAGACCTCAATCTCTCTCCATCTCCATCTCCGCCGTCCGCTAACGCCTCCTTCGCTGTCCCTCCTCCGTCTGCTCTTTTAATCCCAAAAATTGAACCTAAACTTGAGCCGCTTGATAGTCTAGTTGAAACGCCTCAGCCCCAAGAGCCTCAAGATCCGTCATTTCCCGATTTTACCCCTAACTTTTTCTCGAATTCTGAGCAGACTCCTCTTTCTCAATCCTCCACCCTCTCTTCCTCTGATGAAGACAATGTCTACTCTGAATACCACAGAATCTCTGAGCTTTTCCGCACTGCGTTTGCAAAACGCTTACAGGAGCAATACGGCGATGTTTCAGTGTTGGACCCGGATTCTCGCGCGATCGTCCCTGTTAATGAAGACACTAGCCTCTCCTCCGTTGTTGTTGCTCGGCCTCCTCGCCGATATCCGAAACGCTCTTCGGAGCTCGTCCGCGTTACGGATCTTGGAATTGAGGACCAACGTTATTTCCGGGACGTCGTTCGTCGGACCCGCATGCTCTATGACTCCCTCCGCATATTCTCTGTCTTGGAGGAAGAGAAACGCCGTGGCGAGACCCTCGGCCGCCGTGCGCGGGGTGATCTCCTCGCTTCTGCTGTGATGCGTGAACGCGGGCTCTGGCTCAACCGCGACAAGCGGATTGTGGGGTCCATCCCTGGAGTTGAAGTTGGGGATCTTTTTTTTTTCCGGATGGAATTGTGTGTGGTTGGATTGCACGGCCAAACTCAAGCAGGGATTGATTACCTTCCGGCAAGCCAGAGCTCAAGTGGGGAGCCCATTGCAACGAGTATAATTGTTTCTGGTGGTTACGAGGACGATGAGGATTCTGGTGATGTGTTGATCTATACGGGACACGGCGGACAGGATAAGTTGTCGAAGCAATGTATGCACCAGAAGCTCGAAGGAGGGAATTTAGCATTGGAGAGGAGTATGCATTATGGAATTGAGGTAAGAGTGATTAGAGGGTTTAAATATACAGGCAGTTTTACGAATAAGATTTACGTTTATGATGGCTTGTATAAGATCTATGATTGTTGGTTTGATGTGGGGAAATCTGGGTTTGGAGTTTATAAGTACAAGCTATTGAGGATTGATGGGCAACCTGAGATGGGTAGTTCGATTCTAAGGTTTGCACAGAGTTTGAAGACTAATCCATTGAGCATGAGGCCTAGGGGCTATCTTAGTCTTGATATTTCGAATAAGAAGGAAAATATGCCAGTTATGTTGTTTAATGATCTTGATACTGATCATGATCCTTTGTGTTATGAGTATCTGGTGAGGACTGTGTTTCCGCCCTTTGCATTTAACCAGGGAAACAATGGTACCGGATGTAATTGTGTTTCGGGTTGT
>CANXYC010221145.1:0-19977 GCA_948193065.1 Aleurites moluccanus | reverse complement strand
AACTCTAGCCCTTATGGGTTCTAGGTTGATCACACATTCCCCAAACAATATATTTGACAAATAAAGTTAAGCAAATAATCAAAGGAAAAGAGATGGTTTTTGTCTTTTTTGGATTTGAAGCTTTTATACAGCTTGCCTGCGTATCCCGTCGAATGGGAATCAAAACACACGTAGTTCTTCCTTCTCGCGAAGGAGGGTTGATTTATGCCCAATTTATCATGTTTTGATTCTTTATTTTAATACTCTACCAAAATAAAGAAGATGAGTTAGGAGACCATACATTTGCCCCAGCTTTTAGGGATGCTGGCGGGTGGAGTACTCTTCCGGATCGGAGTTCCACCTTGGCTCGGATGACGCCTTAGGAGATGGGTCGGGATGCCTTCTTAGCGCTTGAGACAGCAAACCGATGGAGAGACCTTGCTTCGAAGAAATATTTAACTCAGAGGCTCAATATGCCCCTAATAGCAACTCTTTTAATCTCAAGAGAGCTAAACAAGAAGAAAATATGACTTGGAGAGGAAAAAAGATGAAATTTAATAACGAAAATGATTTCTTGTCTTCTTTTCCTTGTTTCCATGAGTCTTGGTGTATTTTTGTATGTTGTTGTCTGTTGTTGTGTCCTAGAAGTGGGGGGAGGCTCTCTACTTATAATAGGAGCTTTGGGGGTTGAATCCCATCAATTTTTGATGTGGATTCGAAAAAAATTGGATGCAGATTATCGCTGTAGCCAGTAAGAGAAGACATTGCCGCCAAAAGGGGGTGGCAGCGACGCCATAATGCCCTGACGGCACAGGCTGTGAAGGGGGGCGGCTGTCACAGCAAGGAGCCGTGCTGCACGGCGGCTGCTGCCTAGAGGGGGTGGCGGTGGCGGTACTTCCAAGGCTGGAGGGCGGCAACTGTGCCCAGACTCCGCTCTGAAGCTGCTCCGAGTCTGTTTGAGCGCGGGTTTGGTTCTGGGGAATGCCGTTCAAGTTGGTACGAGTCCGAGGGTATAAAAAATGAGTGTTCACACATTGCAATTTTTGATGATGGTGGGATTTATGATTTATGAGTTTTACGGGTTTATGGTGGCCTTAAGCCTACCTTTGCCTTAGGACCGTCGCACCACTGGAGTTGAGGTGTGACACTTCGCCTCTTCGCCAAAGCCTTCTTCGCACATGCCACTTCGCATATGCCTCTTCGCTAATTGCCACTTCAGAAATCTCACCTTGCCACTTCGCCAGCTTGCACTGCCAGCTCACAAAATGCCACCTTGTATTTTGTCGGCTTACCATAACCAGATCCTACTAAGCTAAAACTCTTCCTCGGCAACTAATACTTAACCATCTCAAAATTGAGATACAAACGTCCAAACTTCCTGATTCTTTTTGCCACTTAAAATAGACATGCATAGGCTCGACATATCCAAAATTCAAATCACAAGAGCAACTACACAGACCATGGTGACTTTCCAAATTCACCTAGACTTACTACCTTAAAATCCATTCAAACAGTCCTGAGAAAATCCACTCTCCACTGAGATATACTTATCCAAAAATCCTAAAATTTTATAGCCAATATCACAACACATAAAGGGACATTTTTCATGTTTACACCTTTGTCTCACTTTGTCTCAGTCATTCCCATAAATTCTAAACAGATAGAGACTTCTTGCAGAAACACTCAACCAGACCAGTCCTACTCAATGAGGCATAACTCCTCACACACACAAAATTCTACCAAGCCATTTTTACAGAATTTGGTTAAGACATAAACTCATGACTTTCATGTTTTACACTTTACCAAATTATTTCCTTAAGATCATGTAATTAACCATCATAATTTCCTGCAACCAGAATTTCTGATTTCCTCATAACATTCATATCCTTAATTAAATTTGAATTCATCAATTACACAATAAATAAAATATGGGGATCAACTTGGAATTGTCAGATTCAGGAGTGCTTTTGGCAAATTTCCAACTCAAGCCACTTCTCATTGATCAAATTAGAGAAGCTCAAGACAAAGACCCTCAGTTGGTGAAGATAAAGAATGATGTAGGATCAGAAAAAGCCCCAGGATTTAATATGGATGATGGCATGTTGAGGCATGGTAGTAGGCTATGTGTTCCAGCAGTTGATAATTTGAGGGATATGATTCTTAAGGAAGCACATCATGCCAAGTATAATGTGTATCCAGGTGCAACGAAGATGTACCATGATATTAAGAATTCATATTGGTGGAGTGGAATGAAAAGAGATGTTGCAGAATATGTAGCCAAATGTCTAACCTGTCAATAAGTCAAGTTTGAGCATAAGAAACAATCGAGATTACTCCAAGAGTTGCCATTGCCGGAATGGAAATGGGAGAGGGTGACTATAGATTTTGTGGTTGGATTGCTAAGAACTTCAAGAGGCTATGACTCTCTATGGGTCATTATGGATAGGCTAACCAAGTCGGCTCATTTCCTTCCAGTCAAGATGACTTATGGAGCTTCTCAGTATGCCCAGATTTATGTGGATGAGATTGTCAAACTTCATGGAGTTCCAATTTCGATTATCTCAGATAGAGGTACTCAGTTCACCTCGAGGTTTTGGCAGAAATTGCAAGAATGTCTGGGTACTCAGCTTGATTTCAGCACAGCTTTCCATCCGCAAATAGATGGGCAATCAGAGAGGACCATCCAAACTCTAGAGGACATGTTAAGGATGTGTATTCTAGACTTTGGAGGTAATTGGTATGCTCACTTTCCTTTGATAGAATTTGCCTATAACAACAGCTATCACTCCATGATTCAGATGTCTCCTTATGAAGCTTTGTATGGAAGGAAATACAGATCTCCGTTATGTTGGGATGAGATTGGAAAAAAGTATATCGAAGGAACGAAATTGATACGATATACGTCAGAAAAGGTTCCACTGATCCGAGAAAGATTGAAGACAGCTTTCATTCACCAAAAGAGTTATGCCGACCCAAAGAGGAAAGATCTTCAGTTTTCCATTAGAGATCTTGTATTTCTAAAGATTTCTCCAATGAAAGGAGTTCTAAGGTTTGGCAAGAGAAAAAAGTTGTCTCCTCGATTTATCAAACCTTTTGAGATTCTGAGTAAGGTTGGGGAGGTTTCATACAAGTTGGCTTTGCCTCCAAGCATGGAAAAGGTGCATTCGATATTTCATGTATCGATGCTTCAGAAGTATGTTGCCGATCCTTCCCATGTGCTACAAGTGCCGGAAGTGGACCTCCAACTGGATTTGACATATGAAGAAATCCCAATTGCAATCATGGATCAAATGGTTAAGAAGCTAAGGAACAAGGAGATATCAATGGTTATCGTTCTATAGAGAAACCAAGCTATGGAAGAGTGTACATGGGAAAGTGAGCGAAGCATGCAAGATAAATATCCCCATTTATTTCAGGTTTAAGGCAGGGTATTGTAAATTCGAGGACGAATTTATTTAAGGGGGGAAGATTGTAATATCTGCAAATTTTTTTGTTATTTTAATTAAATTGTATGTTTGAAGAATTAAATTAATTGCAAATATGAATGTTTGAGAAATCTAGAAATTTCTGGTTGTAGTTGCAGTATTTTGGGAGGCTGATTGCATGATTTTAAAGAAATAATTTGGTAAAGTGTAAAACATAAAAGTTGTGGATTTATATCTTATCTTAAATTCTGTATAATGGCTTGGCAAAATTCTATGTGTGTGAGGAGTTATGTCTCTTTGTGAAGGCTGGTCTGGTTTAGTGTTTTTGCAGGAAATCTATGTATGTTTGGATTTTCTGGGAATGACTGAGGCAGTTTGAGCCAAAGGTGTAAACATGAAAAATTTTTATTTATGTGTTGTATTGTTGGATATAAAATTTCAGGAATTTTGGATAAGTATATCTCAGTGGAGAATGGAAATTATCAGACCTGTTCGGATGGATTATGGGGCAGTAAGTCTGGGTGACATTTAGAGAGTCACCATGGTCTGTGTAGTTGCCCTTGTAATTTGAATTTTGGTTATGTTTAGCCTCTATATGTCTATTTTAAGTGGAAAAAAGAATCAGGAAGTTTGGATGTTTGTAGCTCATTTGCGAGCTAGTTAAGTATAAGTTGTCCAGGAAAGGTTTCAACTCAGCAAAGATTTGGTGTTAGCGAGCCGACAAATGCGAAGTGGCATTTGCGAGCCGGTAATGCGAAGTGGTGAAGTGGCAAAGAGAGATTGCCGAGGTGGCAATTGGTAAAGAGGCATATGTGGCGTGGCATATGCGAAGTGGAGTTAGGCGAAGAGGAATTTGGCGAAGAGGCATTATGTGAAAAGGCATATAGGCGAGCATAAGTTTGGCGAAGAGGATTAGGCGAGGTGGAATTATACAAAGTGGCCTTGCCGAGGCAGCATTATGCAAAGAGGAGATAGGCGAAGCGAGTTGGCGAAGAGGCATTGCCGAGGTGGCATGTGCGAGGCGGCATATGCGAGGGGGAGTTCGCGAGGAAGAGTTTGGCGAGGCAGCGCATGCAAATTGGTTATGCGAAGTGGGATTCACGAAATAGATTATGCGGAATGCCATTGCTGGATCAGATTGGAGAGCTGGGAAGTGCAAGCTGGGAATGGCGAGTTGGCTTATGCGAGGTAGCATTGCCGAGGCAGGTTGGCGAGCGAGATTTCTGGGCAGTAGTCTATTTAACCCAACATCTAGTAGTGTTTCTCCATGATTTTTCTTCCTTCTTTCTTCGTTATTCTTCAGTCTTTTCTCAGATCAGTCTCATTATTTTCTAAGGCATTAATACTCTAAATTAATGCATTAGATCTCTAGATTATTCTATTTTAAGGCAGTAATTATCAGATTTAAGCAAGAAATCTCAGGAGATTCAATTTTGAAGAAATAAAGTAAATTTTCTTTTAGATTTATTTTAGTATATTGGTTAGAATAATTAATTATGGGTGTATAAAATTTACTGCAAGCATTTTGAAGCCATTAATGGTAATTATTATTGGAGGAATCAGAATTAATGGACTGTCATGAATAGTAGCATGAACAGTAAATCCGAATTAAATGCAGATTTTTCTTTAAGAGATGAATCAAATTGATGTTAGAAATTAAGAATAGAAACTCTAAGATGGTTAAATGTTAAGAAATTATAATGAGTATTATTGATTAAGAAAAACTCTAATTTTGAATATTTGGAAAAATTTTTTAGGAGGAGAAAATCAAAGTAATTGAGGAGTTTGGAGTTAGCAATTTGTTAAAGGAAATTCAAGGAGAAATTGTGTTAAGGTAAGTATGAACATTGTATTTGTTTATTATTTCTTTGAGATGATATGACTGAATATTCATAATGCTAAACCATATGAATCTTGTATACTTGATATTATATTATTGAGCTATTAATTAAAAATTTTATGATATTCTAGAACCAAAATTACCAATTGTTCATAAGATTACCATGTATATATATATACTGTAAGTGACTTGGTCAATCTTTTCGGATCAAGTTCACATGATTCTTACTTGTTAAAATTGATTGAAATTGTGATATATGTTGATGGTCTTGTGATCAATATATTTCTTGTGAGATTGAAACCATATGACCCTATGGATAGAACGCTCTTCCTAATGAGAGTAAATTCATTAGTCCATTATGCACTTTGGGAACCTAGCTGCTAGGGTTCTATATCAGTGTTCCACCTAGAGGGGACCACGAGCTCTAGGCGTATGCCTGGCCAAGCATATGTTTGCGATAAGGTAGCAAGGACTACCGATGCGCTCTGTTGTGATAGGTAGCATGGCTACTGATGCACTCTGTAGTTCTACCATGCTATTGGATAGTGCTATTCGATTATGAGCACTTATGTTTCTTGTAAGCCTAACCGCACGATGATTCTTACCCATGTTATTTGAATTGATATTTCCCATAGATAATTATATATGTATGTATATTTCTTTCTTACTGCATGTTCATATCTTACTGAGTTGAAGGCTCACTCCTCTTCTGTGGATTTCAGGTGATAGTGTAGCTCGTGAGGGAGCTAATAGAGAAGATCAAGCTTCTTGACTCATTCTTCCAAGACGCCTTCATTGTAATAATTTTGATGTATTTATGTATATTCATTATATGATATTATGGCACAATTTGTATTGGGAGTATATTTTAGAGCTCCGTAGTTAGTCATTGGGAATGATAATATTTTGATGTATGAATGGTTACCTTATGGGTTACCCTTGTTCCTTAGTGATGTGGGATACATCTTTTGATCAGTAAGGAACAAGAGGAAATTATGAAATAATATAGTAAAGAAATGAATTATGCTTATATAGATTATGAAAATGATATTGTATGATATTTTATATTTGATGTATATGTGTATAAGATCTAGGATATGTGAGTTCTACGGGTTTATGGTGGCCTTAAGCCTACTCTTGCCCTAGGACTGCCGCACCACTGGAGTTGGGGTGTGACATGTGGATTTCATAACAAAGAACAAATTATTCTATAACTTACCTCAAATTCAAAGCAAATAGCACAACTATCATCAAAATCAACAATCTTTAGGTCCTTGGGTTCACCAAGCCTAAAATAAAAAAATTTCAAAAAATGGGTCAATTAGGGTTTCCTTCCTCAAAGCCATAATACAAAGAATTTTAGGATTCTATACTCTTTAGTACTCAACAAATTGATTTCTAATACCAATTAAACCATTAAAGGAAGAATTACTATTCACCCTACTATTTATATAAAATCATTAAATCTCACAACTCCCATATCAACCATAATTAATAGCAATAAATGCTCTTAAATGACTACTAACAACTTATAATAACTAGTCTAACAATATCATAACCCATAAACAACTATAAAAGCAAGAACTAGGATTTACCTTCAAAACTCTAGAAAGAGATTTATTGAGAAAGAATGCCTTTGAAGGTGATTTGATGCTTTAGAGTGTTTCCCATAAAGAATTCTTGAAGAAAATGGCTATTTGGATGATTAAAGAGCAATAGGGATAGTTGTGCAAAGGAAAGAAATGAGAAGAAGAAGACAATGAAATTTGGTTTCCAGTTTAAAAATATGAAAAAATGACTTCTATTTATAGAGCCCGAAGTCTCACACCTGTGAAGAGCGAATTCATGCCCTGAAGAATAAGTTTCATGCCCGTGAAGGATATATTCATGCCCATGAAGGATATATTCATGCCCATGAACAATAAAAGGTCAATTTTTCTTATTTAGACAGAGAGCAAAGAAACGTCCGTAATTAGAGTTCACGCCTGTGAAACATCAAAGTTCAAATTTATGGCCTAGAGAAGAGTTCACTCCTATGAAAACAACAGGTTCAAACTCACCACGGCAATTACTTCTCAAAACCATTCTAAAACTCACCAAAATAACTCTAAACAAAATCCATGACAAAGAAATAATTCTATAACAATCAATTAATACAATCTATAACCACAAGCAACCATGCAAAATGAAATCTTGGGTGTTACAGAAATTAAGTCCATTTTTGGGTCTTTGAAATTTCATATAGATTTATGAAATGTGGGTGATTTCAAAGAATTCTACTATTTAAGGTGAATTTCTCAATTTATCCTTATGATTTCCAATTATTCACAATATTGCCACTACTTTATTCCATTCTCTTCCCTACTTCCCTTCATCTTACTTTCATATATATACTTCACACAATTTTTTTTAATCCACTAATTTTTTTTTTCCATGATGCTAAGTCATCTAACTCAGGTTATTCATAATCGATTATGAGTAATGCACTTTCTAAAATTTATAATAATTCGATTTTCGTTGATCATTTTCTTAAAACTTTTCTTAATTGTCTTATGGTTTGATTTGGGTTATCACATCCAATCACTTCAATTCTTTTTCCTACTTAAACTATACATCTGAGACTAAAACATATCTAAAATTCAGATTAATCTAAGTACTACACAATTTATGATGAACCTCTAAATTCATCTTTTTTACCCTACAATTCTCATTCGGGCGTACCTCACTATTATGACTATAATTCATAATTTGTATATCCAATAGTAAAAATGTTTCAAGGAATCTAGATCACATATAAATAAGCACTTTTTATGTTTTACACATCTTCTAATTCAGACTATAGGATCCTCAAAAATAAATACAATAGCATTTCCTACAGAGCTATCAATCTGGACTAGTTTTACTTAAGTATTAATATCTCTTTACAAATTTTATAAAACTGTTTTAGAGAAATGTATTTAGGACCTAAATCTACAACTTTTATATTTACACTTTGTCAAAATCTTTCATTAATATCATGAAAATAAAGGTGTAAAATTATGCTTATCTCTAAATTTTCAAGTAAGCCTATTTATGAACTTCTTTATTTTCTATCACAAACTTAATTCTTATTAGAATTATTTTTCTACAAACCCTAATCCAAGAGTTTACAACTTCTAACCCTTATTTTCTATTCATCAAACTTTATATTTTCTTATAATTATAAATCATAAAAGTGAGTTTAAAATAGGGAAATAGAAAATTTACCTTGAAGTTTGTTGTTGAAAAAATTGAGTTGAAGATAAATGAAAAATTAAAGAGGAACCCTTATAATGTTCGGCCACCACCCTAAGAAAGAAGAAGATGGAGTGTTCTAGGATTTTAAAGATAATTTTAATGTCGGACCCATCACATAGTGAGTTTTTTTATTTTGCCATTGCTTAATTCTCTTATTTACATATGTGTCATTCTTGATTTACATTCAATTTAAGTAAATAGAAAATTTTAAGAATATTTTTAATCATTTCTTTCTTTACCATATTAATGTTTATTCTATATTAAATTAGAGTAATCAATTTAATGAAATTAAGGTTTATGAAAATTTTAGAGTTAAATGGTGAAGGATGGTTAGAAAAATTTAAATGAAAAATATAGAAAAATACATTTAGTTTCAACACTGAAAGTGGAGAGTGATTTGGATTAGTTTTGGCTACTATTTCATTTAATACCATCTTAAGATGTGAATCTGAACATGGATAGGAAATTTCCATTTTACCCTTATCTTTTTCACTTATTTATAATTTTGCCACTCTAACATTTTTTTTTTCATTTCTTTAATTAACTTTTTCATATTTTCTTCCTATTATCTTATAGTATCCTATTGATCCAATAATTTTTCACTTGCTAAGATTTTAACATTCCTAGGTTACTTAAGAATCTCAATTTAAGTATCTCCAGTCGGTTTTAGCAAAGAAACCCTTAAGCATATTTTAAAAATCACTTACCGATAGATATTATTTATAAACATTCTTAGGATTCCTTTGAGATTGTTTTCCTTAACTGTACATTTTATTCTTTCTAAAACCAACTTAACCTAATTTACTTAATTTCCTTTGCTATGATTTATATTCCTTAATTGTACCTTTTATTCTTTCTAAAACCAACTTAACCTAATTTACCTTTCAATTTACTTAATTTTCTTTACTATGATTTACTTAAGTCTATATGTTTTTCTAGGATATTACACTACCTATTTAATAAAATTCATTCTCAAATTTTCTTATTCTCTAACTCGCTTACCAATACATCTACCTCAATTAACTTTCAAGCAGTTTCTGATCTATTCTTGATTTCTTTTACTAATAATACTATACTAATTCTTTATTGCCACTCATTACCTTATCACTGATTACTACCTTACTATCAATACATAAATAAAATCAAAGCCCTATTTTTCTTAGTCATTATAAGCTATAATTATTTCTTTTCAAATATTATTATCCAATCAATTGCAATCTCAACCATATCTTTTTGTAACGCCTTAGCTTAAACCTAACCTGAACCATTAAGGGGCCAACTAAGGGAAATTTTTCTTGAACTGATTGTTGTGTGATATTGCATGCTTATGCATGAAATTGAATATATGTGCATGTTTTATGATGTATTATATGAGTTAAAGTGGTTTAAAGGCTGTTAGGACAAAATTGGGTAATTTTGAGTTTTTGGTGAATTTGGGACAAAATGATCATTTCACACCCCCATCGAATTTTTATGGAATTAACACTATATTTGAAGGTAGAAAATAATTTAAGGACATGAAAATGATATTATTAAGTTTACATGAATAATTGTTGGAGAATTAAACCCGGTAGAAAATAATTTTCGGCAAGCTGCTCGATTGAGGAGCTTCATTTGAACTAAGGGCAATTTGATCTTTTTCTTTGCAATATGGAGTTATATAGTGTATGCAAGTCTATGGTAACATTTTAGGCTTACTTAAATCTAACCATTGGATGAAAAGATGAAGAAATAGATGGTTGGATGGCTAGGTTTCATCATTTCTACCATAAACCTAAAGCATAGGATTATACCATTGATATTTAAGCTTGATTTTTCCCACCCCTTCATTGTTCATCATCTTCCTTAGCCAAAATTTCAGCCATGTTTTCTCTCTCCTCCATTCTTCATTTCGGCCAACCTTGAACACCATCAAATCTTGTTGTTTTCTTTATTTTTTTTTATGAAAACATGTTAATTCCATCATTCTAAACACAATTATATACATTGATTCAAAGGAAAAACTAGAAAAAGTAACAAATCAATCCTTTGAAGATTTTGAAGAACTTTTGGTAAGTTAATGATTTTGAAATTCTTTTGATTCAAATGTATTCTTAACATGTTCTTTGATGTTTATTAGTGATCAAAACATGTTTTGAATGGATAGAATTCAAAAAGTTGGATTGAAACCCTAATAGGAAGAACTTTGAATCAAAGTGTTGTTTTGATGAATTATTTTGTTCAAATGATGTTTATTTGGTGTATATAGCATGAATTAATGGTTAAATGATTGAAATAAATTCAATAGGATGGAGAATCAAAGTGACCGAACCATATAGGCTTGAACAATGGTTTTGAACTTTGATGTTTTATAGGTTTGAATGATGAAATGATGTGTAATTGATGTATTTAACATGAATTGATGGTTAATTGATGGAAAGAAATTCATTTGGATGGAAAAGCTAATGTAATATCTTCCATTTTGTAATGTTTTATTTGTTTTGTAAGTTTGGAGAATTATTTTAATTTTAAATGTGAATGTTGAGAATTTCAGAAATTTTTGATTATTGATGCTGCAGGATTTTATGATGATAATTTCATGTTCTTAAAGGAATAATGTGGTAAAGTGTAAAACATTAAAGTTATGAGTTTATATCTTGATTATAATTCTGTAAAATGGTTTGAAAAATTCTGTGTATGTGATGAGTTGTGTCTATTTGAGTAAGGCTGGTCTGGTTGAGAATTTCTGCAGGGATGCAGTGTCTATTTGAAATTACTGGGAATGATTGAGATAGAATTAGCCAAAGGTGAAAACATGAAAAATGTTACTTTGTATGTTGAGATGATGTCTGTAAAATTTCAGAATTGTTGGATAAGTATATCTCAGTGGAGAGTGATTTGTATCAGGGTTGTTCGGTTAGATTTTGGGGCAGGAGTCTGGGTGACATTTGGAGAGTCACTACGGTTTGTGTGTTGATTATTTTGATTTGAAATTTTGATATGTTGTGCTCCTGCATATTGATTGTAAGTGATAAAAAGAATTAGTAGGTTTGGATATATGTAGCTCATTTGCGAGCTGGCTAAGTGTGGGATGTTCAGGCAGGAATTTAACTTAGAGGAATTTTGTTTTGGCGAGCCAGCAAATGCGATGAGGCATTTTGCGAAGTGGTGAGAGGCGAAGAGGATTTTGCGAAGAGCTAAAGCGAGGTGGCATTATGCGAAGAGGCATTGTGCGAAGAGAGAATGTGCGAAGTGGTAGTATGCGAAGAAGCGAGGAAGCGAAGAGGCGAAGAAGCGAAGAAGCATTGCCAAGGTGGCATATGTGACGAAAAGTTGTGAGGAGAGTCAGACGAGACAGCATATGCGAGGTAGCATATGCGAATTGGAATGTGCGAGGTAGCATTGCCGGATCAAGTTTGGCGAGCTGAAAGTGCGAGCTGGGAAATGTGAAGTGGGATTGGCGAGCTGGTTAGGCAAGGTAGCTTTGCTGAGGCAGGTCTAGTGAGGAAAGCTGGCTAGCGTAATTCTGGGGCAGTGTCTATTTAAAACCAGTAACCCCAGTAGCGATTTTTCACTATTTTTCTCTTCTTCTTCTTTTGTTAAATTCAATATTTTTCTCAGATTTCTTCCATTTTATATTCTAAGTCATTAATACTCAGATTAATGCATTAAACTTCTAGATTAGTCAATATTAAGGGAGAAATCATCAGATTTGGACAGTAATCTCAGAAATTACAGTTTGAAGGAAATAAGGAAAATTTTCTTCCTAAGCTATTTTCTTTGGATTTAATTAAGTCTGTGGGTTAGGATAATTAATTATGGGTATATAAAATTTATTGCTAGTGATCTAAAGCTATTAATGGTAATTAATGTGGGAGAAATTTGGAAGTTGAGACTGCCATGAACAGTAACTCCGAAAATTTAATGCAAATTAATTGCAGTTTTTCTTTAAGAGATAAATAAAATTGTTGTTGGGAATTAAGAATAGAGTCTCTAAGATAATTAATTAATAGGAAATCATGTTGAATATTATTGGTTTGGATAAACCCTAATTTTTGTATATTTGAGAAATTTCTTAGGAGAAGAAATTCGTATTTGATTGAAGGAGTTTAAGTGGGCAATTTTCTAAGGAGAAAATTAAGAGAAATTTATGTAAGAGGTAAGTATGAACATTCTATTTGAGTATTGTTCTTTGAAATTAAAATGACCAAAGTATTCTTATATTGATTATCCTATTGTATATATATATATTTTATATACTTGAACAATGTGAATGGCTTGATCAATATTCTTGGATCAAGTTTATATGTTTCTTGCTTGTGAACCCGATTTGAATAATGTTATATGATGATGGTCTTGCGACCAATATGCTTCTTATGATTTTGAAACCCATGACCCAAGGATAGAATGCTCTTTCCAATGAGAGTAAATTCATTAGTCCATTGTGCACTTTGGGAGCCCAACCAATAGGGTTTTTATCAGTGTTCCACCTAGAGGGGGCCAGGAGCTCTTGGCGCATGCCTGGCCAAGCATGTGTGCACGTTGAGGTAGCAAGGCTACTGATACGTATGTTATGATATGTGATCAGTTCTACCAGATGAGATTTGATAATGCCATTCCTTGTGGGCATTCTATGTTCTAAATATGAACCATGATTTGAATTCGACATGATTTGATATAGCCAAATTATTATAAGAACCGCATTTCTTTCAAGTAAAATCTCATGACCTCTTTCATGCCTATATGTATAATTATATGTTCATGACCATGATTCGATATTCAGTTCTTATTGTATAATGTTCATATCTTGCTGAGTTGAAGGCTTACTCCTCTTTTGTGGATTTCAGGTGATAGCTTAGCTCATGAGGGGGCTAATAGAGAATATCGGGCTTCTTGACTTATTTACTCCAAGAAGCTTCATTGTAATAATTCTTTTGAGATATTTTGTATATTTATTAATGGTATTATGATATAATACATATTGGAGTATACTCTAGAGCTCTGTAGTTAATCTTTCGAGGGTACTAGAATATTTTAGTGTATGAATGTTATCTTTTGAATACTTTTGTTCCTCAGTGATGTAAGAGATCTCTTTTGATCATTAGAGGAAAATATGAAATGATAATAGAAAAGATATGATTGATGTTAAATTATATGTATGGAAATAATCATGGTATGAAAATATATGATATTCAATTTGATAGAATGGTATATGAAATTCATGATTTGTGAGTTCTACGGGTTTATGGTGGCCTTAAGCCTACCCTTGCCCTAGGACCGTTGCACCACTGGAGTTGGGGTGTGACATTAGGTTACACCAGGTTATATAAATTGGTTAATATCACCCATTGTGTTGAGATGTTTACCACTATCTTCTATTCTTTAGGCGACGTAGTTATTTTGTTAAACTTAGTTATGTTTTTATTTTCATATTTATTATAATTAATATATAGCTCAACATGACAGTTTTCTACTAAATTCATAGTCTCTATTTTATTTCTTGAAATATGGAGTTGTGTAATCAGACGGTAGCTGGGCTCCCCTGTTTAATAAGTGTCATTTTGAGCAAAGTTGTTTTTATGATAGTAATAAGGAGATGACGAATATGGTAGCCCTGATGGGCCGTGATTTGATTTGTATTCAGATTATGCTTAACAGGTGGGCCAGTGCCTTGTTTTGATGATAACCCTAGCTGCTATGTATCAATTTTATCATTTTATAAGGTATCAATCTAATTACGGGTTCTAAACGCCTTATGTTTACCCGTTCCCTAGTGCTAGTCACGTGCTCTCAGGTTCAGGGCATGACATTATTATTCGGTCTCGCTTTCAATATTTTTATTTTTAACTTTATATACTAATATAATAATTCAAATTATCAATTATAATATATTCAATAAAAGAAATAAAGAATTATGAATAATATAATTAAAATAATTATATTATAATATATAAAAGTAGGGATAAATATAAAAAAATATCAAGTGGCTTAGACCATTTTCAATTTGTAGTCCATGTAAAATTTTTTGACAAAATGAAGTATGCGATTTATACCGTTAACAAATTAGGGCCTGCAGCCTTGATGCCTTTAACGACAATGACGTGACGCTGATGTGGCTAGCTGTGGACCTCATAATTTTCTTTTTAGTAATTTAGATCAATGCCATATATTTTTCACATAGATTTTTAATAATTCAAGAGAAAATAAAACTTAAATTAAAAAAGAAAAAGAAAAAATATGAAATTAAAAAATAAAAATAAAACGAGCATCAAATTGAAAGAGTTGAGATTAACAATCCTACGTAAAATAAATCAAATCCAAGAACTGATATATTGAGTGCAATATATCAAACCCAATCTTGAATTCTTAAAAACAAATCAAGAATTGAAATTCAAAACCCAATACAAATCCCAATATCTCCCTTTAAATAATCATAATTATATATATGTTACAAAATCTACAAAAGAACTTAATATGAGTGCATCATCGTCGTCGTCTTCACCAACATCAAAATCTGAGAGATTGGCAGGATTGAGACATTTGTTTCTTTAAACCTAATACAAATCTCAATATCTCCCTCCTTTCTCTATTAACCTTTGTAAATTTCTTTTTCTTATCGTGAATTGCAAAACATTGTTTCACTGTTGGTGGATTTCGATGATGGAGGTGAATCGTAAAACATTTTATGAATTTGAGTTTTTTGTGGCTGTGAAGTGTGAAATTATTTTCTTGAAAGATATCTCTTTTAGTTGCCACGGCTTCTCAAGTGTTTGTTAATTTATCTAATATTTTTGGGTTTTCTTTGGATTTTACTGCTGCTTTTCTTTTTAGTGGTGAATACTTCAGATATACTGTTTATTTGGCTTTTTGAAATGTAGATTTGCTATTATTTTCAATTATCCACCTAATTTTTATTTTGTCTTACTTCAATATTTTGCTCTTGATTGTTAAATTACATTGTTTTTTGGATTCTTGTTCAAAATCATGACTTGTATGCTATGAAAACTAGATTTTGATTCTTGATACGATTGTTTAGGATGTGAGAAAGTGAGGGAAAATCTGAATTTTTATTTTGCTTTTATTTTTCTTTTATTATTTTATAGCTTTTTTTTTATAAATTTAAGCTCAATTTCCATGTGGATTAATGAAAATCCATGTGGAGATGATGTGAATTTTCATAAGAATTTTCATTAATCTAAGTGGAACAACAGTGAGTTCACATCATCACGTTAGTGTCATGTCATAAAAAATTAATTGCGTTATTGACAGATACCTTAAAATGTTAACAGCTCAAACCTCATATCCCATTTTATCAAAAAAAATTCCATAAACCCTAAAATAAAAATAGCCGAAATCACATGATACTTTTTTATATTTATCCCTTAAAAGTATTATATTATCTTTTTTTTATATATATATTTTAACTTTATTTTTTATTCTTTATCTAATTTGTTCAAATAAGATTATTAAACAAAAAATTAATAAAAATCTAAATTATAATATTAAATACCTTATTAATTACCAAATATTTATTTTTAATTATTTTTTAAATACTTAAAATTATTTAAAAATTTCAAAAAATTATAATAAAAAATAAATCAAATAGTAAGCATATAGAGAGTTTCAAAATTTTAATTATATTTCAATTTTAATATATAATAATTAGTAAAACTCATGCTTCATGCAACTTATTATTAAAAATAATTTTTAATTATTTTTTATACTTAAAAAAGAATATATAAAAATTATTTCAAACAAAAGTATATAAATATATATATATAATTATCATATTTTTTATATAAATAATAATAATAATTATAATTATTTTTTATATTGGTTTCCTCGTCAATATTTTTATTTATATATATGCTAATATAAAAATTTAAATTATTTATCATAATATTCAATAAAAAAGGGAGTTATAGAATAATATAACAATGAAAATAAATAAAACATATCTAAAATATTATATAACCTATATATATTTTCAAATAAATATTTTTGAAAAATGAATTTGTCACGACTCGATCTTATTGGGCACATGACCGGTATTAGGGAATGAGAAAACATAAGATTTCTGGTACCCGTAGTAAGCTGGACTTATCACTTAACAATAAAACTGCAATATGACAATTATAACTGTCATAGAGCAAGGGCTAAGAGCCCACCTGTCATACAGAACCTGAGCAAAATATCAACTTTTTGCTACTCAGAGCTATTATTATACATATAACATCATCATCATTTGATTTCTGCTTATCAAAACAATAAACAGTACTACAACCATAAATCTAGCGCTGAAAATAACAATGCGAAACTCTAAAAAATTTTAATACAATGAATATGAATTAATTACATGAGAAAATAAAATAATTTCATTGCCTGAGGAATAAAAGGCAGAAATACTCAACTTAAAAACTTAATCTCTGTAAGCTCAATACGAAACCTGAAAAAATATTTGAATAAGGATGAGCGTTCGACTCAATGAGCTGATATAAATTAATTTAACATATAATCTTTCATTTATCTATATAACGTGTCACAACATATATAAACAAACATAATATCCATAATGGAAAATGTCCATAAAATCCAACAATATCTATGTATTTGTTTATCGTAAATGGAGAGTCAACCCCCTTATTTGGCTATCTTAAAATCCAATTATGGAGCAACGATGAGACCAACTCAAACCATGCATCCCTATAATCTCTTATCTATGTCCAGGGGCTACAGTGAGAAGATTTTTTAATCAGACAATCCCTGTAATAATATCATCACATCATATCATATCACGTTATATCATAAATGTTTTATGTATTAGTACAGTTAGATTTCACATCATCCTATTTTCCATCACAACTACATACATATATATCATTCAACATTATATAACATGGCATAAACATATATCATGATTCTAAATCTAATGCAATAGTGATAGCTTATATACATATATATTCACATTTATTCAATGTTTATATGTCATGCTTAGATGCAGAGTTAAATTAAAATATATCAACTCACAAATTTGACAACTATAAATCAGTAAGCTATTTTCGAAGCGTCTGAAATCTAACGGTCAAGAAACTCCTTGACCGAAAAGACATACGAAGGACATTAGAACATAAAGAATACAAATTAATTTTAATAAATTTACGAAATGACTCCTAAAAATTTGCCGAAATTTTGGCAACCCCCCTAAAAATAAGACATTGCCTTCTGAAAGAAAACAATAACAATTCTATATAAATAACCCATAAGTATCACAACAATCAATCTCAACTCAATGACATCTCCTGAGTCTCCAAACTCAATAATAAACATTTCAATCTCCAAAACAATAATTCCAATAAATATATCATAATTAATATTTTACTATTTAATTACCTCAAAATATATATAATTATCACCACACTCAAATATTACCCTAAATAATTTTTTCATCAAACTCCAATATTTATTCTTTAATCAATGAGACTCCAAAATAATAATATTAATATTAATTTCAAAATGACCCAGTACTCATGCATAAATTTATTACTTAATAAATTATTTCATCAATTAATATACTTAACCATTTAGTTCAGTTATTCCAATCTCCAAATATAATTTTCATAATAATTTAATAATTTATTCTAACCAATTAAACTAATTAATCGCAAATAATTTTCAATATCAATGCTCAACTAATTCGAGCACAACTATTCTCCAACTAATTCCTAATTTCAATCTCCAATTAATTTATATTTATGTTACAATTATTTAAATTTCGGTATCCAAAATCCATAAATATTTCACCGGATTAATTATCTCAATCCCAATATAAAGAAATATAGCCCATCAACACCTTTATAAATGATTATTTATTCACTCAATCCTTAATACCTTTCTAAATAATAATGTGTATAATCAATTAACTAATAGTTTATAAAGTGCTAAAATAATAATTGCCTAACAAAAAGACAAACATAACTAGCATGGTTAAAAGAAATTTTCTAAAATGTGAAAGTATATTTGGTTATCATTGAGGATAAAGGGAGATGACACAACACTAAGGCCAAGCCATACCGTCAACAACATCATCTCCTTGGTCAAAAAAAGGAACCTGCTGCCCTTGCTAGCATACGCCGTTCTTCTACTGTGGTGCCATTATTATGAGTTCAATGACCATCAATGGCTTAACCACCATAGATCCAAGCCCCAAGTTCTTCGAAACCACTGCTCATCCACTGTTCAGCCACCGATTCACACCAACAAAACTCATTGGCGGCCACTGTGATAGGAGGCTATCCCTTCACCGCGGAGCTGTGCCATGGACACCACCTCTCTCTCTCTCTGTTAAATTTTCCCCTCTGCATTTTGTCCCCGATTCTCAGCTCCCCTTTTTTTTCTTTCTTTTCCCTCTTTCTGTATAATAATAATAATAATAATAAAAATAATAATAAAATAATCTAATAATATAATATAATTTAATATAAAAAACTTTTTAAAAATTTTAAACAAAAATCTAAATTTCTCTAGATTTTTCCAACAATAACAATAATAATAATAAAATAAATATTTAATTTTACTATATAAATAAACAATTACAAAAATAAATAATTAACAATACATATTAAAATTAATACAATAATTATGAAACTAATAATTAATAAATAATAATTTAATATATTAATTCATAAAATTTAAAATCAATTTTGGAAAATACATCTTTTTCCCAAAACTTTATCTAACACTAATTAATACTTACTAATTTAAATAATATATAATAAAATTAACACCATAATCATAAAACTAATAATTAATAAATAATTTATTTATTTATTTTCTTTAAAATAAAATATTATAAACTAAAAAATATTTTTATATTCATTAAATATTCTTAAAATATTATTATTTCTCGATATAATATAATTTTAAAAATAATATAAAAAATTTAGGTGTTATATAATTCATTATTTGTAGTAGTCCTTTGGTTTGATTTAATTTAATTTGGTTATTTCTCCTGTTAGCATATAAAAAATGAAAGTCATTTAAAATTTTTTAAAATCTTGAGAAGAAGTGAAGTAGAATTTTGGATAAATTTTATTAATATTAACACATAAAAAGTTATCCAAAATTTTTAAAAATTTATTTTTTTAAAAGTCACTTTTTGAATACCAGTAAACTTTTAAAAACTCTATAAAAGTCATGATTGAATATCTCTTGATTTCCACGTACTTTTTTTTAGAGTATTTAAAAATTTTAATTAAATATTACCTTATTTTTATAGAGTTTTTAAAAATTTGAATTAAATAAATTATAACTTTTTAAATTTATAAAAAATTTTAAAATTTTAAATTGAACGCACCCCTTTAAGTGTACTAGTGGTACATGACCTCTAATTTTTTAAAAATTTAGTGTTTTTATTCATATTTTATATATATATAAATATATATATATATATATATATATATATATATATATATATATATA